>PPJW02000149.1:0-10019 GCA_003705905.2 Lipomyces sp. NRRL Y-11553 | reverse complement strand
TCCACGGATATGACTAATCAAGATTGCTTTATCCGTATCCGTATCCGTATCCGTCTAATGTCTATCCGTATCCGCAATTTTTCACGGATATCCGCGGATATATCCGTTATCCGTGTATCCGTGCCGATCCCTACATGTATGCTCCAAAAACGATGAGAACACTGTTATTTGTGATGCGGTGACATGATGTGATGAGGTGAACGGTTAACGGTTTGAGTTAGATGTCATAGAACTCGAAATATATAGGTCGGAGACAAACTTTGGTTATGTAGCAATTTAATGATTTAACTTAAGCATAAGTATATAATGGCAAAAAAAATAAAGCTGAATAGAAGGATGTTTTGCGGCATCATAGTAAAAGGTGTCCAACACGTCGTTTTGCCCGACGCTGCAATTGTGGGATTTTGTTCAGCAAACCCTAATAGTAAGAAGGCTTGCAGACCAATGAAACCTTATTCTATGACCCCTGACGTACATTCGTTCTTACGTACAGCTGCTGACGTCCATCCTAGATCTCCATCTGATCTTTACGCAGTCCTAGGTTGTTGCCAGTAATAATGCTTTACTGCGGTGAGCCGTCGAAAGATTGCCAACCACGTAGGAAGGGAAAGTTGCATGTGGGTCCAATTTGTTTCTTCTGTGTTTGCTGTTATAGTACTGATACGATGGACAGTGCGATCTACAGCCTACCGGCTACGGACAATGCCGGAGACCCGGCCTGGAAAGCTTCGGCTACAGAACGCCGCGAGACCTCATAATCAGAGATGAAACCCGAAATGTCCGTCGGAAAGGATTGGATGCTAGAAGTTTCCCAGATGAAGAACCCCAACACCCGTGTTCATTGTAAGGGGACAAGCCTTTATTATCTACAAGTAGAGAAATTAAAAAAGAATTCACTAAGGAGAAGAAAGAAAAGGAAGAGAAGAGAAAGGACCGGAGAAGAGATGGCTACGGCAACAAGCCTCCAGGGGCCAGAGCCAATCAGGAGGATGCAACGGCGCAGCCGAGCCGCACCCGGGCGCAGCCCGTGACATTTCATCTTGGATTGGAGGTCCGGGCTAGGCATGCCAAGAAGTGATGATTTATGTGCGAAACAATATAACAACCTGACTACGTATAATTTATCCTTGAAGTCCACGAACTTACGAGTAAATTAAAATAGAGATGTAGACTTTCCAGGTCTGGTGGAACATAAAAGGATGGGTTTGTCCTCGCCGTCAGACCAACGGAAACAGACCTTGTCTTCGAGTTCATTCCTTCTAGGGTTTGCCTTGCCGTGCTTGCCTTGAAGAGACGTCCAGCCTAGTCTTGTGACAAAGAAGGGATGGGTTGTGAGGATGTTTATTTTTGTTTATTCAACTAAAAAAAAGAAAAAAAGAAAAAAAGAAATAAATCCCTTAGATGAAATACCAAAATTAAAAGAGGAAAAGGGAGAGAAGACGAAATGACAAGCATCGTTGACAGTTAGCAAAGACGACACTGGAAAGCGCTGGGGATAGCCCTTCCAAATGTACCATTGAAACGTCTCTAAGGCAAGGTATAACCTCCGTCAATAACAAGATTCGCTCCTGTCATGTAGCAACAAGCATCACTTGCTAGGAAAACATAAGCCTAGAGTTAGGCCAGTGTCAGTTCGAAAATCGATCGCGTATCTGGCTTGAACGTTTGCTGTACATACACTTTTAAATTCCGCTGCATTGCAGATTCTCCCTGCTGGAATCCGGGCCAGCCATTGGCCAATTAGCTCCTTGGGTTGGTTGGTAAGCACTATAATAGAAAGGTCAGGTATCATTCTCTAGCCGTATTCTTCTTGGTTCTCGAATTAAGAAAACACTTACTTTCGGTCATGATATAACCGGGGGAGATGCAATTTACTCGAGCAAACTCCATCCATTCCACCGCTAAGACTTTCGCTAGATGTACTACAGCAGCCTTGGAAGCGTTATAGGCGGCCTGAGTCTGTGGGAGGTTGACCATAATAGCACTCGCAGATGCGGTGATAATCAAGTTTCCTTTTCCTTGCTTCCTGAAGACTCGGCCAGCTGCTTGTGCCGTCCACATGACTCCGTCATAATTCACGCTATTACTCTGATTCCAAGTCTCTTCTGTGTACTCTAGAGATGGGACATTTGCACAGACGCCGGCATTCGCCACGATGATATCTAGACGACCGTAACCAAACTCCTCTGCGATCTGGTTGATCGTGGCAGCAATGACACTGCGATTAGAGACATCGGAATGGTAAGCCTTTACCCTTACCCCAGTCTCTGCTGCAATCTTTGCGGCAGTTTCTGCAGCATCTCGGCTCGACGAATAGATCAAGGCAACGTCAGCTCCAGCCTCTGCGAGGCCTCGAACAATCTCGACACCAAGACCTCGAGCGCCACCGGTCACAGCGACAATTTTGCCTCTGAGTGAGAACTGATGCAACACGGGAGTGCGAATATCAGCAGGTTGAAAAAGAGGCATTTTGAATCGAGTCGCGTGTAAGCTTGGGATGCAACTTATGATCCCGGAGTGAATATAAGAACGACAATACTTTCCCTATAGGTGCGGGACATGGACTTAAATAGGATGATATCATGAACGAGAAAGCCACAAGTACACTCCAGTGCAATATAAAAATAGCCGGTGAAACTAATGTAGAGCACAACCGTTGAGTTGATTTGACGCGGGGATGTTAGCTAAGCGCTCGGCTCTCAGCCAAAAGGGGCAACATTAGCGGATGAGAACAAAATTAAGTTTCGAAACATGTTATCTTTGTGGGTAGATCTTCGACAAGGCTAGGATAGCTATGGTGCCGCCACTTTATGGGAATTATGCCCAGTAATTTTCCCTGATCCATTTCTAAGGCGTGATAGACAAGCCACTAATTAAACTCAAACCGTGGCTGGCATATGTGGTGCGTACGCATGAGGAAAGCGGCGGAGCCTAACGTCATCAGGAAAACAGGATCTTATGCCCGGCGCGGAGTTTAAAAACTTTTTTATTTCGGAGAAGAGTGGTACTCAAGTGGTAGTCAAATTTTGAAGCGGTGAATAAAGGACTTGACGTTAACTATGAAAGGACATCAGAGTATGCAAGCCGGATTTAGTCGATGGCGGATGGCGGATGGCGGATGCGGAATTAAGGTAGAAGATTAAACAGATATGCGAGCAAGGTGGCTTTTGCGGGGGGAGTGGTAGAGGAGGAGGATAAAGAACTATAACCCTGAACCCTACTCCTCCACATCTGGAGGTGATATTTTATTATAGACCAATCGGAGAGCAATCTCTCGCAGCCACGCAGGGAGAGGATATCTGCTTTAAGTCGCATTTGTGGAGGCGGGTGAATACGCTTGTGGGGAGACATGAGATGGGCAGATCGACTGTGCCGGCAAGATATCTTCTTGCAATAGCACGGGACAGGGACGTTCCGAAGCATTCGTGGAAGCTGACGGAGTCTGTCAGTGCGACCTTTCGATATAATGTAGCGACATTGCCGCGACTTCCCCGCATTTAGGCGCGACGACAAATGGGGAAATTAAGGCGAAGATAGGTGAAGAGAGTTTTTTTCGGGTTGTGGTATATATATCATACTCGCGGTTTCTCCAGACTCACATCGCGAATGCACTCAGCTAGTTTATCACCTTTTCTGGTTCCAAGGGACAGCTTGGCTTAGTAACAGTCTCCACTCGTTGACTGCCACCATGCCGCAGTTAAATTTGTTTGGCAAGGGTCGCACCTTGCGATATGCCATCACGTTCACCTGTGAACTAGGCTTTGTAGGTCTTATGAGTGGCTTGTATGTTGCCTTGGCGAAAGAGTCAACGTCGATTGTGCGCATTGACTGGGGGCTGACACGGAACTTACCAGGGTCACGAACAAGAATTTTGTCGAGGTCGTTGGTTATCCCGAGGATGCTTCACAGGTTGCATTCTGAACTTCTTGTTTGGTGATTACTTTGGTCGACGGTGGGCCATCTGGATCGCCATGCTGTGGATAATGGTAGGTGGCATCCGTTGAGTGCAAGCGTAAAGCAGGACTGATGTAGCTCGCAGATTGGCGCAACACTCCAAACTACCACATTCAGTCTACCACAGTTAATGGTAGGACGTTTTATCACTGGCATTGGCACCGGCGTCGAATCCTCTACTGTACCTCTCTACCAAGCCGAACTCTGTGAAGCACAAAAGAGAGGTCGTCTGGTCTGTTCCGAAATGACGTTTCTCGGCGTCGGCCTGGTCCTCTCTGCCTTCTTCGACTACGGCATGGTGCATATTGACAATCCCATTGCTTGGCGGTTGCCGATTGCCTGCCAGCTCATCTTCGCTCTCATAGTTTCTGTGATGGTTTTCGGCCTACCCGAGTCTCCTCGTTATTTGTTCAGGAAAGGACGCCACGAAGAAGCAGTGAAAGTCCTCTGCGACGTTTACAATGCCGACGAAGATGATGAGAAAGTCGTGAAAGAACATCAAGGGATTCTGCAGGCTCTCAGGCTTGAGCATGTAGGAAATGAGTACTCATGGCGCAAGGTTTTCAAGAAAGACGACGTTCGGACTGGTAAACGAGTCCTTCTTGCGTCCATGGTACAGTTCATGAACCAAATGGGCGGGATCAATCTTGTAGTCTATTACATGCCGACTGTCCTGGAAAAGAGTGTCGGTGTTTCGCAGCAAATGGCGATCCTTCTCGGTTCATTGATCAACTGCATGTATCTGCTGGGTTCCTTCGTTCCCACACTTTTGGCCGACAAATTGGGCCGTCGTAAGCCCACGATCTGGGGCTCCTTGGGATGCGGTGTTTCGATGATGGTTGTCGGTATTCTTTTGAGTTTCAATGACAGCTCCATGGGCCACAGCACGGCCGTGGCAAGCGTGGCATTCTTCTTTACGGTGAGTTGCACCAGTATTCACGACTGTAGTACGGCACGTTAACGAGTTTCCAGTTCATGCTCATCTATAGCATGTCTATGGCATCCGTACCATGGTGCTACGTGCCTGAAATATTGCCCTTACATGCCCGAGCCAAAGGTACCGCCATTGCTATCTCATGTAACTGGATATGTAACTTCTTCATCGTCATGATCACGCCAACATTGATTAGTCGACTTCAGTGGAAGGCGTATCTGATTTTCATGTGCCTCAACTTCGCTTTTATCCCACTTCTCCATTTCTGCTATCCCGAGACGGCCAATCTCACCCTCGAGGAGGTAGACCTTATCTACGCTGAGCCAGGTACTTCGGCGCGTGTTGTTGCCGACCAATTCCAGAAGCAAATGAAGGAGACGAAGCAGGGTATTATGGAGAGCAAAATGGCTGAGGCTAAACCCTGCGTCGTGATGGAGGAAGAGGTTTTTAAAATGAGCGATATGGATTGATAGAGCACAGTGAAAGGTAAGTTCGATTAGAACTTATAGTGGAAGGGGTTGCTGGATATCGTAGTAATGACTATCGTATCCAAGGTAATTGCTACCTCTATATATACACAAAAAATACTGTGTAATAGTATGAAATGTGTCTAATCCTCAACAAGAAGTGTTTCTACATATGAGGTTATTCTTACATCTCTCATGTGTAGATGATCTACTCAATATGGGAAATATCCCTCAGACCATTCTTTTTTTTGTGAGGATTAGCTCGTATGACATACGTAATTGCGTAACAATCTCGCAAGAGAATTGCTCATGTGTCGTATGACAACCCTTAAAGAAGTAACGTAATCGTCAGGTTTTGTCGTCGGGTACGGGCTATTATCTCATTAATGATAACACCTTTGATTGTACTCTAAGTGACGTGTGCATAAGCTAATCTAGCTTTGGTGGCTGAGCTCAAATGACCACTTCCACACTACGCACTCTTATGACGATTCCCATGACGTGTTCTTCTATTTTTAGTGTTACTCCTTAGCATGAACTTTATCGCAGACACATTTTAGCTAGCTCTTCTAAAGTTGTAGTTGTCATTTCAACAAGAGGTGAAGGATTAGGAGTACCCGTTGCCAGCACCCTGCAATCATTATATAGCCACGGCAACTAACCAATTGACCGGGATTAACGTGCTGGATAAGTGAGTTAGCTATTCTCTATAATAAATTTTGCCTTGTGACGAATGGCGTGTCCGAATAGTTTGCCTATAATCAATCTTCTATACTCTTTTTCACACTTTTTCCGTTGCGAAAGAATTTCGCTTCAAAAGCCCCACGACGTTCCGTTGGAGTGATAAGATGTTTGTAGCAACCATAGCGCTTGTGTCGAGCTGACAAGACCAGCGTAAGCCTGAATACTATGTGGACGAGAAAGATATAAGGCCTACGCCGATGTATCATGCTTCTCCCACACAATTGTGCGGCGCGAGCCTCGCTTGAGTCCCTAGCCCTATCACCAACCCTTCTATATTGAATTCAGATTCATATCCTCTCTAGACTCGTGTTAAGATTCAGGAACCATGTCCTGAGGGTCTAGTACCTGCTAAGCGGCATAAGCGTAAAGCTTTACACGTCCATATAGTATTCAGGCTGACCGGCGCCAACCCTCACATTATATCAACTATCCGTGCGTTGCAATCAGCGTAACACGTAAAACAAACCAAGGCAAGACACGAAACAATGGAACAAGAACAATACTTCAAACTGTTACAGCAAACCATTGAACAACAGAAAGAAATGCTGACCCAACTGAGCGCTTATAAGGCAACAAGAACAGACAGAGAATCGCAGGCGATGTTCATTGCGAACATGTCTCAGACATTCACACGCGAAGCTGAAGAGAAACCCTGACATTCTCGGAGACCCAGACAAAGCTGGGAACTGCCCTACGAAAGATTCGACAACTCAAACAAAACGTCTTCAATTCGGAATACTAATTGGACACTTGGGTTGTGTCAGGAACTAAGGGGCTTGTTGCGCTGGTGTGGCGCACATTTAGGGCTGGGACAGCCACAGACAGTTGTAGTACGTGCGCGTGAGGCTTATCGTGCGACGTACGACAACCATAACGTGGTCGGGAAGCGCGGATCCTCCCAGCTTTGGGTTTGGCTCTTCATGAAATTTGCCCTTATAGTAATTCAAATTGATAAACAAGCACAACTATGTCCCAACCTGATGAAAGTCAAGAAGGGGAATTTTGCTAGCAATTGATGGCTATAAAAAGGAATATTTTCAGTATTAAAGCCGCGTCGCGCTGCATGGTGGTGTGCCTTATGGGCAGGCTAGCAAACAATTCAACTGGATTGACGAATTGATCGAATTGACGGTCAATCGGTCAATTCAATCAACCCAATCCGGTCGAGGTTAGCCGCTCGGGCCGGGGCTTGGCCAGCCCTGGGGCCCTTGCTTTATTTGGATCTTCGGCCCACCACAACTGTCGCTGGCATTGCAGGCATGGCCGGCCCTAGCCCTGTAAACCAAAAACACGCGTTTTTCCCACTCCCTTGACCGCGAATAGCTTCACAACTACCACAACAATCGAAATGGCTGAATCTACATCTATAGTCTCATCAGTATCCCGTTCTACAAACTCCGACCCTCCAGAGCTGCCCCCGATCATTCAGCACGACCTTGGCGCGTGGGAGATATTTCCTTGGTCCAAATTCCCCGGGTTCGTCAAGGCTACGCGCCCGGGATCACTTACATCGTGGATTTGGTATTATGGCTACGATATCGAATCCGCTAAGGCTCCAAGTCAGAAGAAATGGGTCTGTCATCGCTGTATTTTGAAGGGGTCGAAGCCGACGTCCTTCTCAGCTGTGACCGTCACCTTTACGAACAGCACTCCCTTGAGGACCCGAACGGTCGACGGAAAAAGAAGAGGTCAACAGAGAGCCCAGCCGGGCCACTTGACAAGCAACGACGGATAGATAGCCTCTTCAAGCTGAATGCCGAGGTGCCACGAGAGCAGGCGCTCATTAATATCCTGAAGCGTTCAACCGGGACCACTTCCAGAAGCTCCTGATCAACTGGATCATCGAATCAAACCTCGCATTTCGAACGATTGAGCACCCAAGGCTCCGTGAGGTCTCCAAGTACCTGAACCCTCTCGTTGAGGACTCAAACGCGTTGGTTACTCGTACCACAGCCCGCCGGATAATTGTCGACGAGTATGAAGAGCATCATGGCGCCGTCAAACGCCTACTCCGCAGCTCGCCCGGCCTCATTCACATTGCCTTCGACGACGACTGGAGCTCACGCAACAAGCATGCCCTCTACGGCATTACCTGTAACTTCCTCGACTATCACTTCAAGGCCCATAAAGTCGTCCTTGGGCTCCCTGAGCTAATGGAACGACACGCAGGAGAGAATATCGCCACAGAAGTCATCGAATCATCACGTCCTACGAAATCAGCGATAAAATCGGCTACTTTACTCTCGATAATGCTACGAATAACGATACGGTGATGGAAGCGATTGCTGGTCACTTCAACTTCGGAACCGGGCCAGAACGCCGAGTCCGTTGCATAGGCCACATCATCAACCTCACCGTCAAGGCACTGCTATTCGGGCAAAATCATCAAGCCTTCGAAGAAGAGATTCCGGACGCTCAAGCCCTCGAAGTTGCTACCCATCGACGATGGCAAAGGACGGGCCCTGTTCAAGCGCATCAAGGTCCTGCATCTTGTTTCTGACAACGCAACCCGGTGGCTGTCGCAATTCTACATGATTGAGAGGGCCTTGAAGCTACGTAACTTTATCGAGGACTTGTAGGACAATCAAGCGAAGGCATACAGCCGTTCGAATCGATCGAAAAAGGATTTACCGCTGTGCCTTCAAACTGATTCGAAGCTCACCGATTCTGACTGGTCCATGTTGCAAGAACTTCAAAAGCTCCTCTACAACTTCAACTTTGTCCTCCTTATCCTTCAAGGCGATTCAGTACTCCGAGACCGAGTTGACGGATGCCTCAAGGCGTACGGCCTCATCTGGCATGTGGTACCTGTGAGAGATCGGTCCTTCTTCGGGGTATTCAGTCTGCACTACCAGCTTGGTGGGTGGTGTCTTTCTCCAAAGTTTCCTCGCAGTTCTCTCCGTGGTGGAGATACCCCGCTTCGCAAGGTCGTTGCAGATTGGTCATCCTGGAGATAGGTTGGTGGAGACCTGGCCAGTCTCCGCCTCAGTATCCTGATCTAGTTAGCGGCTTTGCCGTTTCCCCGCTTCACGAGATCATGAGCTCTGATATCGTGTCAGCTGTGGTCAGCTGTGGTCTGAGATGACCGAATGAAGCTAGTTCATTCGGCGGTGTTGGTGGGCGAGCGGGGAGTTCTGAGTAGCTTGTCACCTCTGGTGAAGCTGTTGTTCATGTATATATAGACTTGAATAGTCGTGAGACTGGTCGATATAGAGATCAGAGAGTCTCAGCCTCCCTTCCATTGTCCACACCACATTCATCGTCTATATTACCATTCATAGCCATCGCTCATAGGTACCTGCCTTTGAATTCCGTCTTGAAAAGCTTGAAAAGGCCAAGAACGAAGAGGTCGAAATTAGCTACAGAATTCAGTGGCAGGCTGCAGTCAACTGCGCCGGGGACCTACTTGATAAGTACTACCAACGGCTAGAAGATTGTCCGGCTTATTACGCTGCCGTTGCCCTCCACCCGAGGTACAGGTGGCGATACTGTGTGACGAAGTGGTCAACCCGGGAATCGTGGATTACTGACGCGAGGGCAGCGGTCCAACGACTATGGGATTCTGACTACAAGAAGCGACCGATCAGTAATCAACTGACTACATTCCGGCCGTTGCAGTTCAAAGCTTCATTCGTGAGCCCAATCGACCAATTTTCCGATACTGTGGGCCCACCGTTGATGCCGGACCTCGACGAGCCCAAAGACCTCCCCGATGACGCGTACGAGCGTTGGCAGCTTAGCACGGCTACTACGGATATTGATGTGGAGGACCCCTTGGAATACTGGTACAACCAGTGTGGCGATCCATTCAATCCATTCCACGAGTGGCTTCCGTGGAATGGACCGTGGACGCTAAGGGGCAACTTCGCGTGGAATGGATCCACGAAGTGTATCAGTGGAGTGGATGGACAGTGGAATGG
>PPJW02000148.1:0-10844 GCA_003705905.2 Lipomyces sp. NRRL Y-11553 | reverse complement strand
AGGAAGCAGCAGCACGCCAACCACTAGGTGAAAATGCATCTGAGGTCCAGTACAGCGCCAAGTTGTACCATCTCCATGTTCGTCTCTCCCAAGGGACAGGGTCCAAATCTTGTTATAGTCAGCAAACAATTCTATGTAGAACACCAAGCCTCGGCACGAACCTTCGTTAACAGATAACCAGTTCCCTGATTGAGGGTCGCTACCGAAATTCCCGTTTCCTCAGACAGAGGGACAAGAACCGAATAAACGACTGACGAGGCAATGCCAACAAAGAGTGTATACCTGGCATACCAGAAATTAGCACCAGAAGTGTGAAAATATTTCGGGCAGAAAAGACTCACGAGCTGACGCATACTGTGGACAGCAGTTTTCGCCGCGGCGACCAGTTCAGAGGATCATTAGCATCGCTGGAAGGGGACGGAACGAGGACAATATCCTTGTCACCTTTGTCAAGATGGCGGGTGCTGAGGGTGTGTTCAGGGTCAACTAGCGTGATGGTGCCGGGTATAGCAGTGGTTTCTATGTTAAGGGCCATTTGTTTTAAATTTCATTTGAGATATTTGTGCCCGGCATGTCTCCGATATATATGCCTATCGGTGCAGGGGGGAAAAATTCAAATTACATCCAATGAGTGTCGTATCCGACACTGACTTATCTGATCAGAACTGCATCATCCACGGAAGTATTTCGAAGCTGAACTTCCTAGTCAACCATGGCCTGCTGTGGGAAGGGCGGCGGCGCTAGATACGATACGAAAGGTTTAGGTACTCAACCATAGCACTGCCGTAAGGTTGTTCCGTATGCTCGGCCGTAATGGGCCTCGGATGCGACGATAATTGGTCAACACTTTCCACCAGCCGAACCTTTACCTTAATAGTCATAATTATTTACTACATAGAAATGGCTTGGTTGTGCATTCCACAATGGATCAGACATCTTTCGCTAAAACAAACTTCTTGTCCCCAGTACACTCTTGTGAGGTTAACTCTACTTGATACGTACGTTGTCTGTCGGATTTTGTAGACTTCCCTTACAATTAATTGCTATGCTGAATGATTGATCCTCATTAGACTTGTAGTACAATATGATTTAACATTAGATAATAGACTTGCATAGGAAGGAAGCCTGAGTAAAACGTCAGGGATGATATTGGCTACTTGGTGTATCGGTGAATGCGCAATGGATCCGCTCGTCTGGCAGGATCTGCTGAAAATAGCGCCGAAATATAGTTACAAGGTTCTACTAGGGCATCAAGTGCATTGACTCCATCTTATTGATGCACTTCGGCATCCTTTTTTTGAATTCAACCCAGACATTGGCCCGAGCATTGAATAGGGAATGCCATCAGACATCTGGCCAGCCGTTCGTTTGGGACCTAGATGTCTACGATCTTTGTTAGATAGAAAGTTCAAGCGAGTGGAAGATCCATACGCCATGAGGGACACATCCGCATCCTTATAAGCACCGGCATCAAGTAACTTGATCTTTCCACCTCAGATTTTTTCTGCTGGTGAACGTCTAGGACACGTGAGCGTGCAAGGCACCTATTATTATTAAAGAGAAAAGCGATGGCTCACAATTTTGACTACAAAGACACCAATCCTGATACGGTTTCTGAGGCCTGTTTCAAAGGCAAATCACGCAATATGCCGTTTGCACCCGTTTGAGCCGAGGCACTCAACTTCTGAAACTAATCCACTCTGACCTTTGTCGTCCGATGGATGTTAGGACCACTCAAGGCTTTCCCAGCACCTGCGTACGTCCCTGGATCTTCAATTTCATCAATGTAAGAGACAGTCCCACAAACGCCGCAACTCTGCTTGTAGTGATCAAATTATGTCCACACAGGTGTGCGGCACAATCACCCTCTGGTACAGGCAGTCCATCATATGCCCTTCAGTGCTGCGTCATGTTGGCGATGGCAACTTCCACCGATTCTTTGATTTCATCCAAGCGATTTCGTTTAGTATTAGTTGCCATAACTGAACCACTTTCTTCATCTAGCGAATGAAGTGTGATCAACCTGGTAAAAGGTCCAGTAAATCAACGTTCAACGGTACGACACAAGCTAAATGTTAAATAACGCGTAAAGAACCAGAAATTCCGCGCCGCGGTCCTACGCACCTAAGCGGCACCGTACCTTGAGAATACTCCGCTCTCGCAGAATATTCCTGTCTTAGGAGTAGAATCGACACGCTAAACGCTAATTTAAGTCTGTCTGCACTTTATTTCGATTCTTCTGTCAGATTCGGTTGAACCCTGGCGTGTCTTGGCTCCGACCGCCGAGAGCGCAGCCTAATGAGCGATCGATCCGAGCGTGTCATATTCCCTTCCGAAGTAAGTACAGAGAACGAGGAGAGCCTGGTTCGTAAATTAGTCGTAACCCAAATTACCATGTCCCCAAAGCTTCGGACAACGAGCCGAAGTCTTAATCCTTCGTTTGTGTTTTATTACAAGCCAGAATGAAGTGCAAAACTTAAAAAGCATGCAAATGTGTATTTTCCATCAAAAAAATCGCAGAGCGGCCCGTATATTAGTGCAGTGGCTATAAGACGATGACGGCTTCAACCGATGACAAAGTCTGCGAGGAAAATAACAACAACAGTACGGCTTACAGTGCAACCTACGTCAGGACGCCATTGGTTTACTGTCAGTCATTATCAAAGATAACCGGAAGGTAGTAGGCACAGATTGACCTTGATATTGACTAACTTTATGCGCAGCACGGTTCTGTTGAAACTCGAGGTATTCCAACCCTCCGGCTCGTTCAAGTCTCGGTATTGGGCATGTTGATTGCGGTTCACTAAGTATATAATACTAATGATAGTGTGACAGGGGAATCGGGCACTTTGTCCTTCAGGCGCTTCTAGACTCACCGCAGGGAACAAAACCCCACATTTACACATCATCAGGTGGAAATGCTGGATGTGCGGCCGCTCTTGCGGCCCAGACATATGGATGTCCTTGCACCGTCGTCGTTCCGAGCAACGTAGCTCCTCACATGGTGACACGTCTAAGGGATACGTATGGTGCAAACGTCATCATCTATGGATCCATGTGGAGTGAAGCTGATAAGAGGGTTCGCCAGATGTTAAGCGAGCACAGACACGGTCCAGCAAAATATTGCTCGCCTTTTGATGATCCACTTATCTGGGAAGGAAACAGTAGCATAGTTGACGAAATTGTGGAGCAGATCACTGAATTGGGCTACGATAAGTCTAAGGTGAAGACAATTTCGTGTTCTGTCGGTGGTGGAGGGTTGTTTCGTGGAGTGGTTGCCAGCTTAAAGCGGCACTATCCTCAGTTTGGGGCGCAACCAATAATTACAGCAGTAGAGACACGCGGTGCTGAGAGTTTGAATGCATCTCTTAAAGCGGGAAAACTAGTGACTTTACCGAATATCACCTCTATCGCTAGCAGCTTGGGGGTTGATAGAGTCGCAAGTGACGCCTTCGATGCGGCCATGACGTATCCGACTATGTCAGTTCTCGTTACTGATGCCCAGGCAGTAGGATCTTGTCTCAAGATCCTAGACGAGCATCGCTTATTTGTGGAGCCCGCATGTGGTGCAGCCTTAGCGCCATGGTATTATTCTGAACAGTACGACCTCAGGACCAAGTTGAAGTTGGAAGAAGACAGCGTTTCTGTCATTATCGTCTGCGGAGGTAAGCGCACTTGATGGATGTTTTGTAGTGCCGTTCCTAATTGGACATTACAGGTTCAACGTTAACACTCGACTCTCTGGTCCACTACCGGAACATGTTTAAGGATGAGCTTTAGAGCGGACTTTATTATCCCGCGGTAAGTGAGTTAGCCATGCTATGCCACAAGAGTACCAATTGTGGATATTGGAAACAGTCATGTCCATATATGCGTCTTAGAGTTATATATATATTATCCTGTGACTAGTACTGTTTAATAATTCATTCAAGTACGCGCTATTGAAATTAAACAGTAACTGAATAGATCTGTCCATGTCCAATTTTTATAGCAGTAAGACCCTTTATAACGATTGTAGACTCCCAATAATACCGAGTGGTCAGACAAGGTGTTCGGCTTTGGTTTCTAGCGAAATGAAAACTATCTGTTCTAATGCTAATTCATTACAAACTCTGTTGACCTTGCGTCAAAGAGTGGCTCGGCACGCCATCGGTGGTCCGAGACAGGACGATTTTCGCTATGACTCTCGTGTCAGTCACAAATTAGCATATGAGTCACACATCGGAGTCTGGGGGTCATAACTTAAAACAAGGAAGCTTGGCTCTTTTTTGCATCTTATCACCAATTTCTCTACTGGCGCAAAATACACATTACAAAATTTTAACTGTTTGTTCGCGTTTGTACGACATCTCATGATCTTGTCCTTGTCCAATTTACTGCCAATGCCTCAATCAAGCACAATGATGTCGTTCTCAAGGACCAGCTCGTCGGCTGGCATCCTCACATTTCCACCCGCGACACAGTTCTATCCTGGTCTGCGGGACTACTTTCCTGTCGCTCTTTTCTCATCATCGATTCGCTCAATGTCCTCCTCTATGGCGGCTTTTTCCTCGTCCCAAGGTTTGCCAATACGCTCGTCTTCACACATCGCCGCTCGGTCTCGCCGGAAAGCGATTACTATCGACACCGTGAACCCATACCTACGGCATGCTGACTATGCGGTGCGAGGCCAACTCGCAATTTGTGCTGAAGAGCTGCGGGAACGACTCAAAAATGGCGATACGTCGTTACCATTCAAAGAAATTATCAACGGCAATATTGGTAATCCGCAGGCTATGGACCAAAAGCCTATCACTTTTTTCAGACAGGTCCTTTCGCTAGTGCAATATCCGCCGCTGCTAGAGGATGAATACGCGGACAAAATTTTTCCGAGGGATTCAATTGAGCGTGCGCGTACTCTTTTGAATGAAATTGGCTCGATTGGCGCCTATTCACACAGTCAAGGCGTCCCATACATTCGGAAGTCTATTGCGAAGTTTATTGAAGGTATGTTGGTGAATTGACGGAGTGTATGGCCTCATACTAACTTTCGTCCAGAGCGCGACAGTTTTCCCGCTGACCCGAAAGACATTTACCTGACCGGTGGTGCATCTTCTGCGGTCAGTTCTCTACTCACGACTATTTGTGGTGGTCCAGAAACTGGTGTCATGATCCCAGTGCCTCAGTATCCGCTGTACTCAGCGACGCTCACTATCGCAAATGCGACTCCGATTCCTTACCTGTTGGACGAATCCACCGGTTGGAGTACAGACATCAACCACATTGCTACAGTCGTGAAGAATGCCCATGTTAAAGGAGTTGATCTAAAGGCCATGGTCGTTATAAATCCATGCAATCCTACAGGTTCATGCCTGTCACGCGAGGAAGTCAAAGGCATCATCACTCTTGCAGCCGAGAACACATTCATGATAATTGCCGACGAGGTATACCAGACCAATATCTACGAAGGCGAGTTTCACTCGTTCAAGAAATTGCTACGCGAGCTTCAGAGAGATGTTCCTGGCAAGTATGATAGTGTTGAGCTTGCGTCACTGCACAGTACGAGTAAAGGTGTGGTTGGAGAGTGTGGCCAGCGCGGTGGTTACGTCGAACTGGTCGGCATAGATGAGCTAGTACTCGAGCAATTTTACAAGCTTGTTAGTATCTCGCTGTGCCCCGCCGTCTCCGGCCAAGTCCTAACGGAACTGATGGTCAATCCGCCTAGGCCTGGTGACGAGAGCTATCCACTCTACAAGGAGGAGGTTGATGCGGTTTACAAGACTTTGAAGGAGCGTGCCTTCTTGCTTTTCAACGCTTTCAAGGAAATGGAAGGTGTTTCATGCCAGGAGCCTATGGTCAGTTCGAAGTCTATCCGCTTGTGTCAGAATCGTTGGCTAACATACATTTAGGGAGCCATGTATTTATTTCCTACGATTCGCCTACCACTAAAGGCCATGAAAGAGGCTCAAAGGCGAAACGAGAAGCCCGATCAGTTTTACTGTCTTGAACTGCTTGAAAAGACTGGTCTATGTGTAGTTCCGGGTTCCGGCTTTGGTCAGAAGGATAGCACATTCCATTTTCGCACGACCTGCTTGGCACCCGGTGAAGAATACGTTCGACGAATTATTGCATTTCATACGGAATTTTTCAAAAAGTATTCATAGCGTTTTACAGTGTCTGTCACTTGTTTAACTAATAAATGATCTTGCAATCTCCTTTTTCTTCTTTTTCTGTTGCCAGAAGTCTGGTATTGTGCCACCTCGGCGCACTTCTTCGTCTGGTTTATCGTTAATCTCCGTAGTTCGCCCTGCGCTGCGACAACTCAAAATATTTTTATTATGTCCGCCTGACGCTGCAATTGGATTAATATCTTGTGAGTTTCAGGCACCCATGTATTTTAGGAATTGTGGTTGACCGCTCTGTGGAGCGTGTGTGTGAATAATCAGTGACAAGGTACGTAATACCCTATTACTTGGATCATATATAACTAACCCGTCGCTCAGAAGCGTTCACGGCTTCGACAACGATAACGCATTCACGATTCCTTGACTGTATCAGCCAAAAACGCTGGCTTAGTCACTCGGCGAATCTCTAATTGCGAGTCACTTTTTCGGAGTTTCTGGGTCATGGCGAGTCTCTAAGAGTCAGCGGCTATGTTGAACACTGTAGAGCGATTCTGTTGAGAAATATATATGAGACTATATATTGAAGCACTTTTAACTAGAACAACTTATTATATGACAGGTTCCCAAGTACTCTATATGTGAGAGCCTAAAGCTTATGTTTCTATAAATAGAATTATACAAAAAGGATTAACTAAAGAAGGGAAAAGAAGGGAAGGAAAGGAAAAGAAAAAGGAAGAGAGGGGAAGAGGGCACGGACTCGGAACGGAACGGGAAAGGTACGGGCCAATCGGAGGGGCGAAGGCAAAGCCGAGCCGCATAAGGGGCGTAGCCCGTTACATATATATACTTAGGACCCTGTCTTCTGGAACCTTCTAGACATGTAACTGGAATCTTCCGGGCATCCCAATTGCGTCATCGTTACATCTTTCTAGAGTCTACGATCTTAGTCTAGAGTGTTCTACACACAGATTCACACTTAAGAAGTGCCACTCATGTTAAAATACATGAGTGGTACTTGTCCTTAGTTTCTCTACATATTCAGGACTTTGAAACGGAGCTGTCGAATCTTCAAATTTAAAGAGACTAATCTATTACGGCAGTCGCCCGGCTCCATTGTATGTTTTGACTACAGTAATTGGATTGCTGCAACATTGGCACACGTAAAACTATCCGATTATCAGTTACCTACTGGTCGGCCACTAAGTTCTCATCTTCCTCGTCGTCGACCTTCTGGTCGTCGTCGCATTGTAAGTCTGCTAAACTTCATCAAATTCTTGAACTCTCGCCGCTCCTTAGAACCAAGCTCGACGTTATCAAATGGCGTGTCCGGTTTGGTCTTTGGGTTCAAAACCTTGCCACTGACAGCCGTCTGGCGAAATCCTTAGAAAGGAGAAGGTTCAGGGTTTGGCTTTAGGGTTTGGATCCCATGAACCCTGAACCTCGGTCACGACTATCTGGATTTAGGGGATGAAGTGCTCGACCAGACAGGTAAGATCGAAAATCGAGGCACGAAGTAGAGAAGAGCAAATCACACCGAGACATTCTCGATCCGATTGAACAGGTGGGCCGGAAAGTATACCGCAATATGAAATAGAAGTGGCGAAAAGAAGATAACGATAATGCATTGTTGATATTTGGCCAAGCAATTCAAATATAACGAAAGGAAGACACAACTAAAGTTGGAGAGGCGTCTGAATTCTATAAGGCGGTCAACGACGAGTCCGAAGGCTACTTGCTAAGTCTCAGTTCCTGCCTTCATATACCGAGAATTTTCGGACCTGCGTTTGATTGGCTTAAATTTGCCCAACGCCATGTCGGATTGGCTTACAGACGCTAAGTGGTTTGAACATCAGATCGGAAGAGTGCGAACCAATGAAATTCCTCCTTTCTCACAGCTACACTCAAACAAACCACAAATATGCCTCAGAAATGTGTGTGGGCAGGCCAAACTGCTGTGAAGCAGGAGAGTGATGGTGTCAAAACTTCCTATATTTAACTATTTGGTATCGGTAAACAGAAAATGCAAACACTGGGTTACGATTTTTTATTCGATATCAGGACAGTACATCATTGGACATATGAAAGAAATGGAGATAAACGACGGTCCGCAATATTGCAGGTTCTGATAGTTATTTTGGCAGTGCATTGTACATTGTGCCGGGACCGAATATGCTATAAAAGCTTGGTCCCTGGTGAGCCAGCTACTTCATACCTCCAGGAAAGCATATTATTTTCATCAAGAAAAAGAAAAATGCACGACGCCAGCCAAACCTTACTTCAATTTTCTTCCCATTCTCGGTTTAAAGAGCACATACTTCACACCGCATTCGGCCAAATCTATGTTGTGGAATCGGGAAACCCTGCTTCCATCCAGAGCCTTCTCCTTATCCATGGCAACAGCTCAAGCTCTAGGGTGTGGCATCATATCCTTAGCTCATCAGTCTTAACTTACGACTATCGCATTCTTGCTTTCGATTTACCCGGGCACGGATTGTCAGATAATGCCCCTGACCCACAAAGAACTTATACAATGCATGGATATGCGGAGTGTGCTATCGACGTCGCGAATCAACTGGCTGTGGATGAATTCGTGGTATTAGGATGGAGCTTGGGTGGCCATATTGCAATCGAAATGATGCCTTTGGTGAAATCCAGTCCTACAGTAACACTGAAAGGAGTAATGCTAGTTGGCACTCCACCTAGCTTAGGATTCGAACAAACTTCCTTGGGATTTTTTAAAGAGTCGAAATCCCCTCATATGAAGCTCACGAGCCAAGAGCATTTCACTGAGGAGGATGCATATAATTATGCGCATGAGGCTACTGGTTCTCCGTTTGAAGAGTGGCAGCTGGCGGCTGCGTTGCGAACAGATGGACGCGCGAGAAAGCAAATGTTTTCGGCGTTCACAGCTGGTTTTGGAGTGGATCAGGTAAAAGTTGTTGAGGAAGAGCACAATCTGCTTTTAGGTGTCGTCAACGGCGCTACAGAGCCGTTTGTGAACCTTGATTATCTAGATGGGCTACACTGGGGACGGCTATGGGAGGGTAGGTGTCTCAGGTTGGATGGGCTGGGTCATGCGCCATTTTGGGAAAATCCTGCGCAATTCGAGTCAATTCTGGAAAATTTTCTAAAGTGCTGTGAGAGAAAAATTTATTGATACTCGAGAGGACATTTCCTGTCAAGTCGTTCAATTTACATTGATTTCAATGACATTAAGTGGGTTATGAGTGGAGATTCTTTGGAATATGTTGAGAAACCATATTTGGATTCAAATCCCATTGCTTTATTATATTTGCATTGTTGAACTACTATCTATAAAGGATTTATAGTAGTTTCTCAATTGTTATCTTCAAGTCAAGGAGGCTTTCATGTTCTGCATACAGACTCATAAATTTGAATGAGATTTAACAAGCTAATTAATTTATAGGATATCATGGAATGCACTTAGTCTGACTTCTCAAGTTCAACATCACTTCGATCTCTACTTTTCAGATACTTAAACCAAAAAGAAATAAAATTATCGTGATTTCACCACCATGCCATATAGACCAAGACCAAAGTTTAAAACTCGAATTAATTAAGCCATGCCTGCTTTACCTTTTTTGCCCATCATAACCGGGCCCTCGCTAATTTCACCTGACCTTAGAACACTCATGCCTAGCCTCTTTTCATAGGACTCCTTGCTTTTCTTCTTTGAGGTTCGCAGCATTACCCACCTCAGATATGGCAATGAACCCAACAGCTCATCCACACAGTCGATCAACCAGCCCCCAAGACCAAGGCCTTGGTAACCTGGGAGAACATATAGGTCGGTTAAGTATGCAAAGGTAATGTTGTCGGTGATTAGGCGTGCGAATCCAATCTGCTCAAGATCTTTTGACAATGCAGCTTCTGTGTGGTCCACCGTCGAGGTAGCCTCTGTACCAACAGAGTCGGTGGGGGTATTCTGAATCGTTTTGTAAAGACCGAAACAAAACGAATTATCGATCATCTGCTGCAGAACTTCATCTGGAACAGCTTTGGTCCAGTACATGAATTCCTGGTCGAATACAGAGTTGATCGCGAGAATTGAGAGGAGCTTTTTGTCGGTTGATATTAAGAAGCCCTCTCGGACCCAGTTGCGGGCTTGGGTGGGCAACGACATGAGGATCTGTCTGACAAGAAAATAATGACTGATAGTGCGAAAGCGAAGATCCGATACCAATGTAATTACTTTGAAGGTTATGAGGACTGAGGTGTGAAAAGTGAATTGTCCTAGACGCAGATGATGAGACTTTTAATAACCCGCGTGGCTAAAAAGGTAAAGCTGAGTCACAGTTTGGGTCGACGTTTACCATGGATACTAACTAAACTTTCCATTCGCCATCGGCCGCAACCTTGTTCCCGGATTAAAGTAGGAGCCGAGCTCGGGGAAAAGTATAATAAGCTTTCGCCATGGCCCATTGGCGTCCTCGGATTTAACGATAATTGGTCAGATTCAATTGTCACCGTCCGCCCCTGCGAAACTTTTAAAATGAGCGATATGGATTGATAAAGCACAGTGAAAGGTAAGTTCGATTAGAACTTATAGTGGAAGGGGTTGCTGGATATCGTAGTGATTGCTATCGTATCCAAGGTAATTGCCAGGGACCCAAGCAACTACACGACTTACACGAGTTGATACACTTAGTGTATTACACTAAACTAAATAATCTACACCAGCGCATTTCTGACTAATCCACTACATACATTTGAATGTCC
>PPJW02000147.1:0-10864 GCA_003705905.2 Lipomyces sp. NRRL Y-11553 | reverse complement strand
GAATAATTGATTTTTATTCGCATTCGCATTCGCAAGCATGCAAGATCCAATTATTCGCATGCGAATTGCGAATATTCGTACGAATGCGAATATATTCGCCATTCGTGTCCAGCCCTACCTAGAAAATCAGGTTGGTGAGCTCGAATTGACTAACCAGGCGTAACTTGAGTAAATGCAAATCCTCATTGTTATCATGCATGAATTATTCTCTCTGCTGGCAGCGCCGATGCAAGGTATTAATTGTGCAGGCTTCTGGCACGGTAGAATTCTATCGATTTATTGCAGGACTTTTTAGTGTCAAAAGGCGACGTTTTTGTGCTGTCAAATTTTTTTCAACCAGAAACTTACCTCCATTATATTCAGTCTTATTAGTTATTACAAAATCGGTAAAGCCGGGCTGCTATTTCCCTCGTCTTTGAGTCATTGACACCACTTTTATTTGTATTCTACAAAGTATCTGGTAGTCTAAGCCAATCGCGTGATTTATCACCTTGTCAAAATGTCTTTAATTGCTTGATTGTCGGCAAAATCAAACTTGCATATCCTACAGTTAGAGATCGGCACAGATAATATCCAGGCCAAATTTTCCTTATTCATATCCGTATCCGTATCCAGAAAATATATCCGTATTCGTATCCGTATCCAGATGTATTGGCTTTATCCATATCCGTATCAGTATATACCCTATCCGTATCCGTATCCATGACGGATATCCACGGATATATCCGTTATCCGTCTATCCGTGCCGATCCCATTTATTCCTACTTGACATACTTGCTCAGAAGAAAATAATGTACTTGTAGCCTAAACATTCATCAGGATAAAGCGACTACGTTGGCGTTTATAATATCAAGCACCCAGTTGGTCTGCGAGTTGGGAATTGATAAGTCGAGAACCGGGAAACGAGCAAATACGTGTGAGTTGGTCTGTGCATCTGCTGGCCACCTGAGCAGTTCGCCCCATTTTAATTAGTTTACGATAGCCAAGCCTCGACTTGCCTCTTTAGACACCCCAGTAAGAAGCGATTTAAGCGACTTGATCGCAAATATTTGTGGAGCTTTCGCAAGTGTCTCTCTCTCGTCTTCCCCATATTTAGGCCGACCCGAATTGACCGCTCTTACCGCAAATTCAGTCGTTTGTTAGCACAGAATGGCCTACTACTATAAGCCGATAACGCTCGTCGCGGTCTGGTTCTTGATATCTAATCTACTCGTCGCATGGGTATGTCTTATCTCTACTGAGCCATCATTCGTGGTGTAATTGGCGATGATGCGTATCGGAAACTTGTCCATTCAGCAATTGTTCAGTTTGCTTATGTTGCTGGCTAACTTTTACCATATTAGGATGCTTCATATGTATTGAGTCGTCCACACTCGTTTCCGGGCGGTAAATGGCACTTTTTATGGAAGCCATATGCGCTGTACGGGCTTTGAATTCATAACGTTGTAATTATAAGTTCACTGTTAATGGCGTTACAGGTACGGCGAAGTTGATTACGTTTACGGCCTCCCAGCGTTTCATGCCAACGACGGTTTCCCATCCGCTCAGGCTTTGATGACACTCGTTGAGTCTGTGTGCAACTCTGTGTATCTTTACACGTCGTATTTTACCACTTCTCCATGCTGGCGCCTGACAGGCGCTTTCATAGGGCTGATGTCCGCCACGAGCGCCTTCTCAAAAACAGTTCTCTACTTTCTCTGCGAAGTGTTCAGCGGCTACAAGTACGTCGGCCATAATGACTGGTTCAGATTCGTGTTCTTGTATGTTTTGCCGTCGGCTCCTTGGGTTTTCGTTTCGCTGTACTGCATGATTGTGCTCACGAAGCAACTCCACGGTCCGCTAATGAGCATTGCCGAAATTACTACTGAAAAGAAGACCAAGTAAACAATGATGAAACCTATACACGATATAATCCATGACGGAAGCCGGCCGTTTGTCGGAATGCAGCAACACTGGTGCAGCTGATTAATGTACAGTACATTGTTTCTATATTTCATAATGCACATAGAAAGTAGCATTGCGCATTTTGTTGTCTTTGACCTGGCATGTGCATTTTGGGAATTATGATAAGCTTGGCTAGATTGGTTAGTATAAACGACAAGACTGAGACGTATCTAAAAAAAATTGGAATCTATATTTTGTGTATTACTAATTTACTATGTCACGTACTTCAGTTATCTGTATTGGAACTTTTTTTTGGTATTAATTTTGTTTTGTATTGGCTTAGAAATGACAGTTTTCCTCAATGTCAACTGAGCGGAATGGATAACCTCCAAGTCCCAATATCCAACATTAAAGTTTCACAGAGGCCAGGCAAATAATTATTCAAAGAATCGCAAAACTTCTGCCAGCACACCGTAGTCTGAAAAAAAGGTCAACTTCAGTCTACGCGTAAGATTGGTAAACAGTTAAACCCGCGTTTAAGTGGTTTATTGCCCCACGCATCAATGGCACGAATACGCACAAAGCTGGCAAATCCCAAGGCAACGTCATCGCGACATGGAACAAAGTCATCATCAAGTATCAAGGAGCCATCGCAAGGACTGCAAATGCAAGTCAGAAGGGAAATCGATGTCGGTCTAGGTAACACATCGTCGTCATCCAACGTCAACCCAGGTTTGACATCGAAGACAAGATCGTTCGGAAGTCTGTTGAAAGACCTCGAGAAAGTTGAGTCACTAAAAGCCGAAGAGCAGAAAAACACAATTATTTCAAGAGGACTGATGGGCGAAGGAGAGATTACGTTTACGGTCGACAGTAAAAAGAAACGCAAGGGAAAGAAGGATGACAATGAGAATCAAGATACAGACGGGGAAGACATGCGGAAACGGAAGGAAAGAGACAGTGGCCGCACGAAGCAACGGTTTGAGGGGCGAAGAAGTGGTAAGTAGAGCCTATATCCTTGCAAGTGCACCGAATTAATTTACTGATAAAATTTAGCGAGCAATAACGTTCTTCGGAAACTGGGCTAGTTCCTCTACCGCAGCCCGTGCAGCACTGTAGTTCTTCATTTCTGGTCTCGTGTCACGGAAGATCAGGAGTTTGACCATGATTTGCATATATCGGCGTTAGGGAAATCGAGATAAAAAAGTTTTGGTCATGAGACACCGTCAGTTTTTGGTTTGACGCATCCTAAGTCATACTTCTTTGATAAGTGTAATATATTTGTACAAAGGTGTAGATCATATTTTGTATGTAACGATACCGCCATATTTACACATACAGGGTGATACATGCCAATAAAGTACATCATCTGAACTATATCTCAGGATCACTTAAGATGGTATCGCCTGCCAATGACCACTTCATTGGATGACAGGTACCTGTCGCATCCGTCGATGATCAACCGGTTCAATGATTATAGTCACCAGATGCAGGTCAATCGACTTTCAACGTTTCTAATCACGCGTCAGTTTCCGAATACCTCATTGACATACAAAGCCCGTAGTCCTTACCAAGAACGGCATCTATGCACGATTTGACACAGACATATTTTGCTCATAAATGAATACCCCAATGGACACCGAAACGCCAAGCCCCAAATCACGATATGCAAAATCAAAATTTCATATTTTCCGGATTGACGGACGGGCGACTTTACCACGAATCGCACCCTGAGATGTCACGCCGTGGTCTCTATCCACACACTGAGTCTCTCTCGTCCAAAATGTTGCCCACCAAGACTTGAAGAAGATCTCTTGGCCCTTTTCTCAGCGCTCTTGCTGTTCTTCCTGCTGCTGCTCCCGCCGCCGCACTACCCGATTGCGCTTGGCCACTATGTTCTCAACATTGATGTCTCCAGAATCTGAACCCACAGGATTTCGCGTTGCAGGACATGGTAGAATAGCTGGTGCCGCAACTGTCAAAACCGCAATTATGAATGTCGTCGAGAATAACGATGTCGTTAGTCGCGCGCGGGCGGACGCATTGAGACGCATTGTTTACTGCAAACCAAGTCGTGTTTATCGAAATCAAATTTAATTGCGGTTCGGATCAGTAAATGGTCGATTCGTCGTTTTCCATAGAGTAACACGGAAAGAAAACTGCCAATTACGTGTACACGGTCAACAAAACTCGTAAATACGTTGTTATGGGCGCTGCTTGATCTGTCGGGCGAATTAAAACCTCCAAATGTTCACTTATTTTTTGCTAATAAAATGGTGGGGTGAAATATCCGTCAGCTCTGATTGGTGGTGGCCTAACAACTTCAGGGTAAAAGAATCACAAAAAAATCAGTTCAAAGCGTCGGAAGTCGAACCCTGGGCTTCCACGGTTGCAAACCCGATGTGTCAACGAAATGCCCTAATTTGCTACATGTAGGGTTAATTATGGTACAAATTGATGCCGCACATAAGCCTTATTTTTGGCCATGTCAGTCGCATATATGCTTCCCAAGTAGCGTTAACGCATGATATGATACAAATATGATACAAAAGGTCGAGCAAAGTGCCCAGAATTACGGGTAATAAAGCGACAAGGCTGTCAAAAATTGCGAATTTAACCTAAATATATTCAAAAACGTAAATTAATCGTCTACTGCTAATGCGCTCGTAAAGAATTTCGACGTATAATGAATGGGCTGCGGGGACAATTGAAGTAACGCTCGTTAATATTGATGCCAGAAAGGCTTTTGCACCCCACACAAAATTGAGCACGCCACTTATAACAGCTGATCACAATCTAGTACTTACGGTCTACGCCGCAGTGTCCTCTCAAATACACATCAGGGATAATGTCGGCTCGGCGATCAGATTCCGATGAGGAGTTAGATTCTGTTGACCGGCCGAAGCGTGAGCCGGTTGCCACAACCACCTCCAGACTTCAGAGACAACAAGAGCTGAGTGGTCTTTTTGACGAAGATGATGAAGAAAATGCTGGGATCGATGCTGATAGTAACGCTTCCCATCATGACGAAGAAATCACTCGAGATGAGCAGCCTGATCGGGGCATGGAAGCCAGTGATGTCGAAATGGATGACGATGACGCGGAACCACAGGCCGCGGAAGAGGACGACGACGAAATCTTTGGTGGCCCTGTCGATGAGGAGGAAGATGACCAAGGCGGGTATGCATTTTTCATCAATTGCGCTCACCCAGGTTTTCAATGACATGATTGCTAACTTTGCGAGCATAGATACTACGATCGATATGACTCTCAAATGCAGCAGGAGGAGGAGCCCGAGTTTGAAGAAGTTGAAATGCAGGAGATGGAAATTACGATGCCCCGATACCTACCTTCTCATTCGATGCCTAAAGAAGTGAGTTGGACCGGAGTGGATTGACTGTTCTAGTTCTTATTAATTTTACAGATTCATGTCGCTCGAATTCCGAATTTCTTGAACGTAGATTACTCTGCATTTGATCCAGATAGTTACCTTGAGAATGCGGCAAACATACAAGCCGAAGGTGAAGCGGCTGCTGAACTGCGCGAACAGTTACGAGCTGAGGTTAATAATACAATACGATGGCGATATACGCGTGATGAATACGGCAATCCGGTATGTTGATTGATTTTGGCATTGGGACAAACAAAAAATACTGATGAGCGAGTAATAGAAAATCCAATCGAACGCGCGCATAATACGTTGGTCGGACGGTTCACTTTCACTAAAGCTAGGATCCGAAGTTTTCGATATTACTAAAAAATCTATCGCCGACACGTATCTTGCTGTCTCACACGATCAACAAGAAATCGTGCAGTTTCATGCAAAATTGGCCAGCTCCATGACTCTCGTGCCGACGTCAACAGCTTCGCTCACACATATGCGTTTGTCGAAAGCAATTGCGCGTGGTAATGTTAAAGTGAGCAATATCCATGATATTGCTACGACAGAGGACCCCGAAAAGATGAAGAGGGAGGCTGAAAAGGCAGAGGAGAGTAAAATTCGTGCCAGAAAGAAATTGGATAACAAGCGACGACAGCGAGAAAGTCGATATGGTCGTGATACCGGCGATCTCAGTGGGGCCGCAGGTATGGAAAGAGGTAGAAGACGGACGTATAATGAGGATGATGGAATGGGTTATGGGGCCGGTGATCAGTACGAGCGGGATGATTTTGTTGTGTCCGACGACGATGAAGAGGAAGAGCGAGCTGCTCGCCTAACGAAACTGAAGAAGCAGGGCGCCGACAAATACAAGGAGAAGCGACGGCAAGCAAAAGATTCAGAAGAAGAAGAAGAAGAGCAAGAGGAAGAGGACGAGGAAGAGGAAGAAGAGGAAGCACGTTTCACGGACGAGGAGGAAGAGAAGGAGCTAGATGAAGAAGATGAGGATGACGAACTGGAAATTCCCAAACGGTCTAAAGATCTCAAACGCAGCCGCGACGGTGACAGTGACGAGTAGATATGTAGATATTGTATGTTGTGTTAGTTATGGGCCATGTATACTATTTTAGTAAATCGGATGAAACTTGCAATCGGTGTTCCACCCCTGGTAGATTAGGCGGTCTTATTCTCAATAATTTGGTTTACAGATATGTACAGACCGTCATCATAGACCACCATTGATCCAATATGAGACCGGCGATTGATAAGATATTATTAACGGTCGGTGATTTATTCCAATACCCCTGACGTCACAATGCATTAATAATATATAGCCTCAATTAATTTATGAACCAAGCTTGGTCAACAGATTGCCAAAACGGGCTTGTACTCCGACAGGGTGCCTATTTATTTGTATACCTTGGTCTTATTTGGGTAAGGTATGCTAATTGGTGAACTCCCATTTTCATAAGATATAATCGCGTTCATCGTTGGCAGACTCGTCGTTGTGCGGCTGAAACGTCATAGCGATCAAGCCATCGGAAGGTGCGGTGCCTCTAAACCACTCAGACTGGCCACGGGATCAGGACTGATCTGGTTCGAGTTGGCTATAAGAATCTATAAGAATCCGCCAAGTTGTGGGGTAATTGTTGACACCTAGAAGCCGAAGGAGCCGTGCATATTACATTAGTCCGGGACGGCAATTATTCGATTGTTTACTGGAGATACCGTGGGCTTGAAAGTGTATTCACATACCTAACATGGCTCCGAAATCGTCTACTCGTGTCCCACTTTCGGTCAAGGGACCAATTGATTGTCCTAATGAGGTAGTTACAGATCATGAGATGTAATAAGTTACTGCTAACATAACACGATTGATTTCAGGGCAGAGAAATGCTCAACCTGCCTCAATTCAACCGAGGAACAGGTTTTACGGCAGAGGAGCGGGCCGTGTTTAATCTTGCCGGGCATCTCCCTTCTGCACTGCAGACGTTACAGAACCAAGTCGACCGGGCGTACGATCAGTATTGTTCGATCTCAGAGCCGCTGGGCAAGAATACGTTTTTGATGAGCTTGAAGGTGCAGAATGAAGTCTTGTATTTCCGGCTGCTGCAGGATCATTTGAAGGAGGTATTCAGTATCATTTACACGCCAACTGAGGTAGGATTAAAAAAAATTTAATTGTGGCTGGGGCATGTTACTGATCGAACGATTATTAGAGTGAAGCAATTGAGCAGTATTCAAGATTGTTTAGGCGACCAGAGGGCTGCTTTTTAGACATCAACCAACCTGAGCTTATCGAGCGGTCGCTGGCAGCGTGGGGTACAGAGGAAGACATTGACTACATTATTGTCAGTGATGGAGAGGAGGTATAGGGTTCGCTTTGATATGCTGTGTAAATGACATGCACTGATCCAACCATACAGATCCTCGGAATTGGCGATCAAGGAGTCGGAGCTATTGGAATCTCAAGTGCAAAGGCTGTGCTCATGACTTTATGCGCCGGTGTCCATCCGTCGAGATGCATTCCAGTCGCGCTTGACGTTGGCACCGATAACGAGCGACTGCTCGGGGACCAGCTATATCTCGGTAATAGGCACGGTAGAGTCCGCGGCGAGCGATATGGTGAGCGAGTCTTGTATTCAGGGCTTGACACGACCGTGCTAACATACATGTGCAGATAAGTTTGTGGATGATTTTGTGCAATGCGTCAAGAAATTGTATCCTCGCGCTGTTCTGCACTTTGAGGACTTTGGACTACCGAACGCTAGGAGACTCCTCGAGACATACAGACCACAGCTAGCGTGCTTTAACGACGATGTTCAAGGCACTGGCGCCGTCACTTTAGCTGCGCTCACGGCCGCGGTCCGCGTGGCGGGACTTGACTTTCGAGACCTCAGAATAGTGATCTTTGGAGCTGGCACAGCGGGTACGGGTATTGCCGATCAACTGCGCGACTTTCTAGACACGCAAGGCATTTCCAAGCAGCATGTTATAGATCACATTTGGCTGGTTGACAAGCCAGGATTGTTGCTTGAATCAATGTACGATCACCTTACGCCGGCGCAACGTCCTTACGCGGCCGCGGATAAGTATTGGCAAGGAATCGACACCAAGTCTTTGGCCGAAATCGTGAAGAAAGTGCAGCCACATGTGTTGATTGGTTGCTCTACCAAGCCCAAAGCATTTAACGAGCCTGTGCTTCGTGAGATGGCCAAACATGTTGAGCGGCCGATTGTTTTTCCGCTGAGCAATCCGACGCGGCTCCATGAGGCTACGCCAGAAGAGATTTTTAAATACACCGACGGCAGGGCACTGGTTGCTACTGGATCGCCTTTTCCGCCTGTAGATGGCAAGGAGATCGCCGAGAACAATAACTGTTTTGTGTATCCTGGTATTGGCATGGGATCGATCTTGAGTCGGGCAAGCAAAGTCACAGAGACCATGATTGCTGCTGCTGTGAAGGAGCTTGCGGCCATGGCGCCGTCGGAGACGGATCCTGATGGTGCGTTGTTGCCGGACGTGGCAGGTATTAGAGAGATTTCTGCCAAGATCGTGAGTGCGGTGGTCTTGCAGGCGTTGGAGGAAGGCACTGCCAGGGTCGAGGAGATTGAAGGCATCAAAGTTCCCAGAGAGAGGGGTGAGTGCCTGGAATGGGTCAAAGAGCAGATGTGGAAGCCAGAATATAGACCTCTAAGAAAAGTGTGACCGAGTGTCATTGTGCAGCACATTCATATCTTTATATAAGACTTATAACTGAAATGAATTAAATTTTAATAGTAATCGAAAAAGACCACCTACTGCCTTTTCCCACACGAAAAAAAAAATCGCTACAAACGTTCCAGCCGATGCAAAAGCAAAAAAATACTATAGTAAGTAAGTAAAACACCGTAATTCCGCCCACAATTCCCTCCCAAAGAAAAAAAAAATTATGCAAATATGAGGATGATAATATGTACAAAAATTTAAAAAGTATGGCAAATCCAACAATGCATCTGCTATCGCTGATCCAGAGCCAGTAAGGCCTGAATAACATTTTTAGAAGACGACAACTGCTCGGTTGATAGAGATTGTATGAATGAATCACAATAATCCGGAAGACTGCAAAGGATCTTTGTGACAAGGTCGTTGTCGTCAATTTTATTGCCCGCCCATCGCAGGTATTCGACGGCTGCGAGCACGCGCTTGATGTGTCGTCTGATAGACTGGTTCTCTTCCATGCGAGCGCACAACCTGCGCTCCATCGTTATTCGATCGAGAAGTGTGGGTTTGCCGTATAGACTTTCCAGAGTCTTCCATGCTGCCCGACCTGATTTATGGCGTTCGATCCGTGGCAGGATGTTATCAGTGACTGAGAGCGAAATATACGAATAAGCCAATGCATCCTTTTCGTCTGGCACGATGTCGGTGCTGGCTTCCAAAGATGTGGACAGAGTCGCGGGAGGGGACGGTGACAAGACCGTGGTCAACAAATCGAGGCGTTCGAGTGCAAGACGCATGAGGACGCTCCACTGATAGTAATTCTCCTTTCCGTACAATTTTTCGAAACCGAGAAATGAGGTCTGAACAGGAATGTCGCTTTCTTGTCGGTCGAAACTTGAAAATTGCGCATCGCGTGGTGGCAGTTGTGACGGGATTTCGAGTGTGGACATCTGCATCTGGAGCAGCACGTCAAGATGGTAGAGCGGCAGTAGAAGAGACCGGTCGAACGAACCGAGGGCGTCGTGTGATTCATCTTGGTGTTGTTCTTCTTCGATCGGCACGATGGTGGATGGACTCTCGACGTCAGCTACGGAGGGCTGGCCGAGGGTACCAACAATGTCGGGCGAGACCACGACGCGTTCGGACGGGTTGCCGTGCGACGCGTCTGATGCGTCGCCATCGCCTGGCGCCATGGAATTGGCTCTCTAGAGACAGCGGACGCAGCCGGGACGAACACGGACGGCTGATCCTGATGAGGTTGTGCGGTAGGAATGAATAAATTTTACGCTACTGACAGGTTGCGGGTATATAGGGGCGAGGGGTGGAAGCACCCGAGGAGTAGTTAAATGCGAGTTGATGGAACACAACAAACCGTTAGTGCGCGGCTGCGCTCAACTGGGGATTTTTGGCAGCTGTATCCTGTAGCCAGCCAGGGGCTCTGTCTGGCACACACAGGAATAGCAAATGGTATATTATGCACACTGCTGTACTGTACATACCTGGCTGAGGGTGGGCAAGCCATCTAATATAATTGACCCAATCGCCCGAATATTGCAATTACGCAATAATAATGATAGTTAGTAAGAAGATTTGTCAATGCTATTTTTAAGTCACACACGGGACACTTATTTCAGGCATTGGCATAGTGAGAGAGGGTAAATCTCTACTAATTTACTTATCTAGCTAAAAGCGAAGGGGCAACCCTGGCAAAATATCGCACGACTCTCTTCATTACAACGAAATCGCACGGTCTTGTCTCTGTCCACTTTTCAATGCCCACTATGTTACCTGTAAAACGCCCAACCATCGTCAGAAGGAGGCATGTTCATAAGTAGTCTCATTCCTGCGCTGTAGCCGGCGCCCCCCCCCCCCCCCAACTAAACCCCGACTAAAATTTTT
>PPJW02000146.1:0-10947 GCA_003705905.2 Lipomyces sp. NRRL Y-11553 | reverse complement strand
AGTCAGCGCGAGAGCTCGTTGAGTCGTTGGCCCTAACCTCTGACGACGCATATGGCCGGTCGCTGCGTGCGGCGGTGGAGCTGAGCAGCCACATCCTGAGACAACGGTACGGGATAGTGAATAGGATCAACCCCGACACTGGCTGTAGCTCAGCGTCCAGCCACATTGTACCACGGGCGATCAATCTCTTGTCACTGAGGCCCAACGGCTCGTTCTTGCCTGAAAACATAATCTCGGATTCACGGGTCTGAATCCGGATCGACAGATCGACAACGCATAGTAATGAGCCGCAACGATGGGATGTACCCCTAAACCGGATTCAGGGTAGGCCGGTCACCATACAAAAGTGGGATCGACAGGATCGACAACTTTAGCTTGGTGCCAAAAACACCGATTTTTGGCCCTTGCCCTGGCCATTTGGGTGCTGTCCTTTGGCATGGTGTTCATAACACGGATTTTAACCCTGGCCCACGTCAACTTGCTGTCTTGGACATGCTTACACGGAATTGTGCCCTTGCCCAAGCCTATCAAAAACATCACCAAAAATGGCGGCAAAAATATTATCCAAAAAAGTACTTGGATTGAATCAGAAAAATCTGCCGATCAGAATGATATCGGTATTATTGCCATTAGAGCACTGCAGGGTTACGAAAACGGCCCTCAAAAGTGAACAGGCAGTTGGCAGACAATTCCTCACCTCACGTGGTGGCTAGCGTGACAGCTACGGCGAGACGGCGGCGGTATACCCCTGGAGGGTGACCGCTAACCTAACCTCATGGAAGCCGACTGCTAGATTTGGAAGTCGGCACGCCGCCCTCATTTGCTGCTTTGCTTACTCGGCAAGTCCAAACAATTTTTGGAAGCCGGGAGGATTGTTTATAGAACAGAAAAGACAATATTATAGAAAATATTAAAAATCACAAAGTCAATAAATTAACGCGAATAAATAAAAATCGAGAATTGTTTTTAGTAAACCGAGGAGTCGGGGCGAGACCTAATAGTAGTTGAGGTTGCCCCTTGCACGAAGTCCGGCGAAGACACCCCCTGGACCCCTGAGATGATATCAATCTCAATCAAATCTTAGCGTCACAATCTTGACGGGTACGCCCAGTGGTATTTTGGACTTCTTGAAAAGTTTCAGTGGTATTTTGGACTTTTACCCTATTTTATATTATAATCAGTTGACCGCTCTTGCCTAACAAGGAGAGGTATGGGTGTAGCTTTATCCTGGGCCTTCTAAGTCTTCTTCCGCTTCTTCCCTCTTCTGTCTGGTCTTTCCCTATTCTTTTGTACCTATTTTACTCGTTAGGACACGGAGCTCTAAGCAGCCAAGCTCTAGAGACCAAATTCAATTCTTGGCTCCCTTCCACTTGCCCACGTCCATTCAGACCTACATTTTCCCCAGGTAATTGGTCACCAGTGTATGTACATTTTATCATAAGACAAACTCCATTCCCTTGCGCAAATATTAACCACCAATAACCAAAAAATGATATAAAATTTACACACATATTTCAGTGTTGTCGCGACCTTGACCACTCTCAATTATTTCTGATTGTTGTATTGATGGACGCTGAAGCTTGCATTGCTGGATACTTTTAGCAATGTTATCAAGATTACTTTTGTAACGACTGTTGCAATGCCAGACCGGTTCGCCATGCTCAAATACTTCGTCCATTTCCTCCAATGAAACCTGTTTTGTCTCCGGCATCTGAAAAAATAGATAGACGAAAGCAGCCATATTAAGGGATGCAAATGTAATAAATAGCCTCCAACTGATCGCTCGATAAAGAGGTGGGATTGCAAATCCGAGGGCAAAATTTAGAGCCCAATTAGTAGACGTTGAAAGAGAAACAGCCTTTGCACGGATTCGGACAGGCATGACCTCGGGAGGATAGATCCACGACACAGGACCCCAGAACATGGCAAAAGACATTGCGGCTAGATATGAACCAGCCTGGATGCAATGACTTGCCGCTGGGTGCCCCTCAACAATCCAAGTATAAGGATCAGTATGGACTGGATCCGGGGTTCCAAATTGTGCAAAAATTCCGCCGATTAGATAGAGCCAGAATGCCATGCTTATTGAACCAATTAGCAACGATAGCCTTCGGCCCCAATGATCTACCCATATAACCGACGGAACTGTTGCTAGTGCAAAAAGAACATACTGAATTGAAGAAAGTAATAGTGTGCGTGAGACACCTGCCGATTGAAGGATATATACACTGAAGTATAGGAGAAAATTGACACCCGTAAGTTGGGAGAATGCTTGGATTGCCATCGTAAGCAGCAATCTCTTTCGTATTTTGCTTCCCAATAGCTCCTGATAACTCATAGATTGGTCTGCCAACTCCAACCTAATCTGTTCTTCGATTTCCTTATATTCGGCTAAGACCAACGGATTGTTGATGTCCCCATCTGGCGTTCTAAGAAATGCAAGTACGCGTAATACATCTTCCCATCGTTCTTTGCTAGCCAACCAACGCGGAGATCGCGGGAACCAACACAGGCCAATAAAGAGTAAAATGGCTGGGATCGTCTGTATCGACCACGGCACTCTGAATGCAGCTTGCGACTTGATAAAAGAGCAACCATATTGTATGAAGTACTGAACCATAATACCCCAGGCCAGTGCAGCATGTTGAAGAGCTACTACCCTGCCTCTTATTTTCCGGGGGGCAATTTCGGATTGGTATATCGGTACTAAGGATGATGTCAAACCGATGCAAAGCCCCGATATGACACGACCGATAATAAGCATCGGCACTCCTGTTGCTGAAGCTTGCAGGCTAGAAATACTTAGCTAATTATCAAATTTTGGTTGAAGAACAGTACATACCTTGATCCAATACACCATAGTATGGCGCCAAACTGAATTGATATCTTTCTAGAGAACCTATGCGAGAGAATGAGCATCGTTTGTTGACATTATATAGTATCAGCATTTACAAATCAGCTAAAAATGAAGAAGATAAGGAACCAACAACAGATCCAGCTGCCATGGCACTGGTTATGGCTCCCTGACGTGCCCCCAGAGGATTTCCAAAATACTGCTTATACTGATCCGAACCAACGACTCCCGACATTGACGCAATGTCAAACCCAAACAGAGCACCTCCCAGAGATGCAAATGCCGAGATAGTATACACATTTAGTAGACGGACCATACTTCGAATCTGGGTTCGATAGATGGGATGAAGCTAGAATCATACTATATTGTTATGCGGCATTGCGGGCCTCTGTGGGTTTGGGCGGAAATTAAGTCGGGTGACAAATTGTTAGAATAAATGCCTTGAGGGTTGAGTAAACGCCTGTTAAGGTTAGGAGAAAGCAGAGTTGTGGCGAAAACCCTAGAGTTTAATTGGGATGGCGATAGTGAGCCAGAAGATTAGAGTTTAGTGTTGGAGCTTCGACCATAGAAGCCGCGATATATATGAGAAATGTGTATATAAAAGGTGGAAAACCACCAGAGAAAAAATTTTAAAATAACAGTAGTGTTTTCAACACGTCCCCACGCTAGAAATCGAACTTACCTTTCTCTATGATAACAACAAAACTGATCTTCTGATTCTTAACAAGACAAAAGAGACTCTTGAAGCAAGAAATTCAATTTTCCACAATGCAGTCACGTTTGAGAGCGCTTTTTTGCTGGCCGGTATGAGAAATGTGGATATAAACGGTGAAACCCACCAGTGAAGAGAAGAAAAAAGGGGAAAAATAACCGGAAGATACAATTGTATTGTCTAAAACAGGTATTGAGTCGCAACTTTGATGGAAGCTTACAAAATTACAAATTTATGATTGATATGACCACAGGTAGATAGGGCCCAATTACTAGTCCGAGAGAAATTTACCGATCAACTACGCCAATGGTGCCAACAAGAGATAGATCTGGTATCACCTAACGACCATTTTATTACGTTTAGACAAATTTTCCTGAAAATTAGTACAGTAATAGCAACTATCCAGCTCGAATCATCAATATTATTTTCTTATTGGTTGACTGTTACTGTAAATTATTTGGTGTTCGCGATACTAGTATAGCACGAACAGTTTTCTCTTCAGCAAATCTGATGAAATTATATATTTGATGAGGTACCAATAGTATAGTAGAGTCTTAGTGTTGTAAACGAAGGAAATTACATGACTGCTCCGGCTGCATTTGTCTATTGCCAACGCCAGTGGCCAAAGCGCCATCTGCGTGCTAGCCATCTTCACAACCATTGGCAGCATCCACTGCGTGCCATTAAGACTTGGAATCATTGGCTATTTTACAACACTTAGCCCGGCGCCCATGCATATCGACCTGCCAGTTGCGACACGCCATTAGACCACTTCCAAATATATTAAATACCGGAGCTAAATTTCCTAATGCAAGCGTTGTCGAGAAAGGGCAACTAGTACTCAAAAATATCGGATTAATCTGCTCTTTTATAATGACGGCTTCCAAATTTATTAAATGTTGCTGCTTCAAGTTGGAGCCTGTTTTCAAATCAAGTTGTCTCATTGCACCACCCACAATCTCCCATTAGTTATCCTGAGCCTGGCCGCAAGCATAACCGTTCCGCCAGCAAACATCATAGTCGCAGCAAATACCGCTGCGCCCCAAAACTCACCATCATTATGTGTTACTATCGCTCCTGCAATGGGCGATCCAAGCAGACTAGAAAAACTCTGAATCGCGCATACTGCTCCCAATCTCGTTCCCATTTCATTGATAGGAGATATATGAGCAATGATAGGCTGCCATACTGTCACTGCAATGCCCGAAAAAATACCGTAAAATATATCATAAAGAAAAATAGGTGCTTGACCTGATGCTGGAATCCATAATGCAACTGTAACAATAGCCGCGAGATACACTCCTGCGATGTATGTATTAAATATTCCAAATTTGTCGGCTAAGAGTCCTGCGGCAATTCGACCAATGACACTAGCACCATTTTGAATAGATGTCAAGTAAAATGCCATTGTGGGGGAAAAGTTGTGCAATACGGCATATGAGGGAATAAAGGATATAGGAATAAATACTCCCCAATAAACTAATGCGATCCCAATAGTGCACAGTGTGAAAGTAATCGACTTAAACGGATGAAGATAGCTCTGCTGGAAGTTAGTTGGCTGGCGACCCGGTGGTTTGATTCGCGATGTGACCGTTACACAGGAAATGATTGAGACAAAAAGGAGCATGAAACCGACAGCTCGGACAGCCCATCCAAATCCAGCTCCAAGCTGAACATTTCGAAACACTATCGCGATTAGTACTCCTCCTAGTGATGATCCAGCATTCACCAGTCCGAGTGCAGTTGCGCGAGATTTATTGAACCAGCTTGAGACAGCGGATATACATGGGTTGAAGACCATTGCAGATCCAACACTTGTGCATATTCCCTGGGCAAGAATAAATTGATAGTATTGGGCACTTATCGATGTCATCATAATACCAAGAATCATTATTGCAGTTCCAGGAATAAGTAACAGTTTAGGTCCAAATATATCGTAGATGGGTCCAACAAATATTCCCAGAAGAACAACCAAACAAGTTTGTAGCGACGTAATCCATGATATCTGCGATGTGGTGTAATTCTGGAGTTGATGAGACCTGTAATATTCCTGGAAAACGCCTATAATCTCTAAGCTAGGCAAGAAACGCAATATTGAAGCACATACCTATGCTGTTGACATATCCAAAACTACACAATATCCCACAACCTGCGCCGAAAACGCACATCCACGCTGATTCGTTGTCAGAACAGTGTATTAAGAACTAGGCTCTCTACTCACCTCTAAGTCCAGAATCTACTGGATATTGATCATACATTGGCGACGCCGTTCGAGTTTTATCACGATCTTGTTTTTCTGTACTTGAAATGCAAGGTTTCCCAAATTCTGGATGAGCTTCGGCATTCTCCAAATTTGACGAGTGCATATCGTGAATTGATTGAGATTTTACTCAATTTGAGATTAATAAGAAAAGACTATTTTCTTACTTTGCGAAGCTTTTGGGACGTCTGAAGGCAAAGCGGAGATAGTTAATTGATTTCAAAGGTGAACTTGCCGGAAAACCGAGCCACTAAATTCCGAAAGAACTTGCTATCTGCTTCTCTCATTAAGTCCTTCTATATCCGAGCCGGACCGTTTACAATATAACTCTTCAGTGAAAAACTATTAACCAATATCCGACAAAATTTTGATGCCTCATTTACATTCGTCTAAGGTCATCCTTGATCGCGTATTGGTTTTCTTTGCGGGGTCTGAGTAGGCATCTCACTAGGCATCTTCTAATTCGGAAATGATAGTTTCAAACTCGAAATAAAGATTCCGGGGCCACGGCTTACTCTCCTACATTGTACGCCTATCCCAAAACTTTGTGCGTTCTAACCGGTTCGGCTACTAGGTTTCGGCTATATTCACCAATATAGCGACTAATTCTGGTTCAACCGCCCAACGACGACAATAATGAGTTGTAAAAGAAGGAAAAAGGCAAGTCAATTCAACTACTCTACATGGCTGCTCCGGCTGCATTTATCTATTGCCTACTGTGAGAAATGGCTATGAGTGGAGACTGACGATGAATAGGAGGTGAACTATGGAAGGGAGGCCGAGAATCTGATCTTTTTTTGACGACCAGTCTCACTGTTGAAATGACAACTACAACTTTAGAAGAGCTAGCTAAAATGTGTCTGCGATAAAGTTCATGCTAAGGAGTAACACAAAAAATAGAAGAACACGTCATGGGAATCGTCATAAGAGTGCGTAGTGTGGAAGTGGTCATTTGAGCTCAGCCACCAAAGCTAGATTAGCTTATGCACACGTCACTTAGAGTACAATCAAAGGTGTTATCATTAATGAGATAATAGCCCGTACCCGACGACAAAACCTGACGATTACGTTACTTCTTTAAGGGTTGTCATACGACACATGAGCAATTCTCTTGCGAGATTGTTACGCAATTACGTATGTCATACGAGCTAATCCTCACAAAAGAAGAATGGTCTGAGGGATATTTCCCACATTAAGTAGATCATCTACACATGAGAGACGTAATAATAATCTCATGTGTAGAAACACTTCTTGTTGAGGATTAGACACATTTCATACTATTACACAGTATTTTTTGTGTATATATAGAGGTAGCAATTACCTTGGATACGATAGTTATTACTACGATATCCAGAAACCCCTTCCACTATAAGTTCTAATCGAACTTACCTTTCACTGTGCTCTATCAATCCATATCGCTCATTTTAAAAACTAATAACTTTTGTGTCTCGGGATCATACAATCGATATCCACTGTTCGTTTGGATAGCCGACGAAAACAGTAATTTTGGTCTTACTATCAAGCTTGTGTCTCTCAGTAACTAGACAATGAGCAAGACAGCCAAATACCCGGAGTTTCGAAACGCTCGGTTTGCGTTTAAACCAGAGTTCATAGGGACTGCTATTTCCAGTAGTAGTGCTTGGACTCATATTCCGGAGACTTGTCGCCAGGAGAACAGATAGACTCCAAAATTTTGACGACATACCAGCCTGCGCACGCATGCTTCGTTCTTTGTCAAGTAAGGTGCGATTCATTCGTTCTGCAACACCGTTTTGAGAGGAGGTGTCCGTCAGAGTACGACGCAACTTGATACCACGCTCCCGAAAAAATGTCACAAATTCACAGCTTGCATAGATGCCGCCATATTCGCCACCGTTGTCACTTTGTAATTCTCGCAGTTTCCGCCCGTGATGCCTTTCGGCAGCGGCAAGAAACGCACGAAATTTTGCGAAGACTTCTGATTTTCGACGAAGTAAATAGACGAAACACATTGACGTTGCATCGTCGATGAAAGTAACAAAGTACTTAAATCCGTCAAGGGATTCAACAGAAGGACACAGACATCCGTGTGAACCCGATCAAGAGGGTTTTCACAGCGACTTGTTCGAGAATAAAAAGGTTGATTGTGTGCCTTCCCGTGTTGACAAGCGTCGCAGAAACTTAAAGATGCGTCATTGAAATTTAGGCCTGTTGCCATTTGTTGACGCCGCATCTTGTTTAAGTTCTGTTCCCCAAGGTGACCAAGACGTGCATGCCAAAGATTAATATCATTGGTAGCATTGGTAGTTGCATAGGACGCTTGGATTTGTCTTGCCGGGCGAGACACGGCACAATGTAGATACATCAGTCTGTTATGTACGAAGCAACTTCCAATACACTTTCCATCCTTAAGTAGATAGGAATGGTTTTTTCGGATAGCAACGTCAATTCCGTTTTCACCAAGTGAATAACTGCAGATAAGATTCTTTCTGAGTGTCGGAATATAGAGAACGTTTTTCAGTAGAAGATGTCTTGGCCGGTCATTATTGTGTGAACGTAGACGAAGTAGAACATCACCAGATCCATGGACTTTGCCATCAGTGTCTTCACCGCCGAAGTCAACTTGCGCCGACCATTTCTTAAATGTACGAAAGCAAGTAATATCATTGCACATGTGGTGACTCGCGCCGGTGTCTAAGAGCCAGAGGCTCTTTTCAGGACGTCTAGGAGCAGAGGAGTTTCCTGAAACCCTGAACCCTGAAACCCTGTACAATATTACTGACTCAAAAATATTTCGTGTAACAAAATCTTGACTTGCGACGAGGCTCAGACGAAGTTGACGCTCACGGCACATCGCTTATAGCCGAGACTTTTTTTCCTACCGCGGCCCGTATTCCCCCTGATATTCTGACCCGGGCTTGAGCCGTAATTCGGCCTAAATTTGCTATATATTTAAAGAGGAATGGTGGGTCCACTCACCATGATTCTCCCACCACAACGGGTCGTGATATGACGTCATTTCTGTAGGTCGGAACCATCGCGATCCTCGAGACCAATTTCTTTGCTTTTCTCACATCGATTTATCCTGGTCAGTCTTGCCAGAAGGATGACAACTCCGAGAGGTGAGAGAGAAGTGATAGTAAATATTTTATTTAGTAAATTGTTGCTAACGTCGCAGCCCTCGCAATCGTTGCCGGCCTTGGGCCGGGCATTTCTTATAGCCTTGCCCACAAGTTCGCGACGTCTTATGATCTGGTTCTGCTCGCTCGGTCAGAGAGCACATTAGATTCACTTATATCTAAACTTAGGTCTGACCCAGCCATCGAATCTCTCAAGCCAGCTCCGACAATTGTTGGCGTTCCGACAGATGTGACATCGATCGAGTCAATGGCCGGGACCATGGAGAAGGTGCGCTCGTTAGGAAAGCCAGTAACGCTTGCGGTCTATAATGTCTCAGCTGGATTTAAGTGGACCCCGTTTTTAGAAATTGACCTTAAAGACATTGAGAATGGGTTCAAGAGCGGTGGTTTTGGTGGGGCTGTATTTGGAAAGGCTGTATTGCCACTCCTTCTCGATTCCGTGGGTAAGTCAGCTGGGAGGAGTCTGGCGGGCGCGTGAACCCAACTCTTATCTATACGGGAGCCACAGCGAGTGTCAAAGCTAATTCAGGGATGAGCACGTTTGCAATAGGAAAGTGGTCACTTCGGGCCCTCACTCAATCGTTAGCAAGGGAGTTCGGGCCGCAAGGAGTGCATGTTTCAAATGTAAACATCGATGCCGTTGTGGACCTGGAGAGGAGCAAGAGCATATTAACGGATGTGGAAGACGCAAAATTGAAGCCTGCTGAGGTAGCAGAGACTTATTGGGGATTGCACCAGCAGGGTAGAAGTGCTTGGACTTGGGAAGTGGATGTACGCGCCTGGGTTGAAAAATGTTAAGGTTGGAAATGGTACTGGACATATAATTGGAAAGAAATGTAACAACTTTAAGGAAATTGTAGTATGACTAATTGTATGGCTTCTCATGACCGCCAGATGGTGAAGGCCGCCATGAATAAATTAATGCGTTGGCAATTTATCCATGATTTGAAGTGATTGTGTTGAACCGTTATTCCAACGAAAATCCCATTATTGAATGCTCTCTCGACCGCGAAGCCATTACCAGACGAGGTGACAAATAAAAGTGCGGCCACGGCCAGTCGAGAGTTCAGAGTAACTGCAGTAGATTGGACAGACAGAAGCGTTGCAGACAAAGCTCATCTACTGACATAAATAAAGGCGGATGACGGATGACGGATGGCGGACACCGTCAAAATTAGGCGAATATATGCACCCTGTGAAGGCGCGAGGCTTTGTTTACTAACAAGTAGTATTTTGTACAAAAGGATTAACTAAAGAGAGAAGAGAAAGAAAAGAGGGACAAGAAGGGGACAAAAGGGAAAATAAGTTAGTGTTGCGGGCGGCTCAAGGGCGAGCCAATAGGAGAGCGATGGCGTCGGCGAAGGCGTAGCCGAGCCATGATTGGGCGTAGCCCGCGACACACCCGACACATTGGCAACATACAAGGAGTGTTTATCCTAGTTCCCAATTTACGTACAGTACCTTAGCCCTGTATTTGTGGAATATATATTCTTGGTTTAGCTCTTTAGTTTTTGTCCAGTCTGGTCCAGGATTTCTGGTTCCCGGCCAGTCCAGTGACTGAGGATATTTATGGTGTTTGACCCTTAATGAGTAATTTAAAAGCAAGCCGACCAGTGAGCTGCAAAGAAGTTATATCTATTCTCAGTGATTAGATATGCCTAATAGAAGAACAGACAAATAGAAAAGAAGACCAACGACGCCCATTTGGTCTTCTTTGGTAATTGGTATCGTGGTGACACGGAACGACACCCGACCTTAGCACAGCACGAAATTTCGACCTTGCCACATATTGAACGAACCTTGTAATGCCGATGTTGCATATAGAGTCTCTAGAATGTAGTGGTTCTGATCCCTTGTCGAACGAGTCGCTTGGGTAGTTAATCATATCAGGGACCCAAGCAACTACACGACTTACACGAGTTGATACACTTAGTGTATTACACTAAACTAAATAATCTACACCAGCGCATTTCTGACTAATCCACTACATACATTTGAATGT
>PPJW02000145.1:0-11211 GCA_003705905.2 Lipomyces sp. NRRL Y-11553 | reverse complement strand
GGACATTCAAATGTATGTAGTGGATTAGTCAGAAATGCGCTGGTGTAGATTATTTAGTTTAGTGTAATACACTAAGTGTATCAACTCGTGTAAGTCGTGTAGTTGCTTGGGTCCCTGTGCGCAATCGAGATCTAACAGAGTGAGAAGGTATAGCCAAAGCAATGGATTTTCTACAGATCAGAATAGATAGTCCGGAGATCAAAAATTATGATGTGGGGTGGGCTTCATATTTTCATGGGCATATATCGTCACCCTCCTGGTTATCTAACATCATTTTGACTGCACTTGATGGGGGTTGTCTACTCTTGACCTACTACTTTAATACACCTTTGCTACTGTGATCCCTCCTCTGAATATCATTAGTGCAAGAGTGTATCACTAGTTGCACGTTACAGTCTTTATGTCTTTTGCTCTTGTTCCTTGTAGCTTGTACAGAGCCAGAATATATAAGAGGGCCTTGAGCCCGCTGGTTCCTCAGTTAGGCACCCTTGAATTCCAGTTCTTGTTCTTCTAAGTCTAGTTGCCAGTCCCTTGTCCAGTTTTCCGTCTTGTTCCAGCCTTAGCTGCCTCCGTCTAGCCACAGATAGAGCCACCGACACATATAAGCTCTAAGAAGAGTAATATATCTCCCAGGAGCTGAAAGTTTCCAGCAGAGGAATTTTCTACCTCGCTAGCAAAATCCTGGTGTTTGATTTGTTTGTCCAAATCAAAGGGCGCCCTCAAAGCACAGCACTGAGCAATTTGTAAGTGGCAAGAAGGCAGTTGCAATTCCGAGTGCAATTCCGGTCCTTGTTTTCCGAAAATTCATCATTCTATTGCTCGTAAATAAGTATAATACACACGATCTCACGGACTCTATTCTAGTTAATCCAGCCATTAGGCCCGGCCCAGGTGCCTTTGACCATGGATTTGCGGTACACCCATGGGAAAAAGTCCTTCTTCAGATGGTAAAACGCACGGCGAGGAATTGCCTGGTCAATGCCGAAATATTTGCCGAACGTCTCCTTGGGTTCCCCGCCGTACTTAAACTCGGCAAGGAGAACCTTGCCGTACTCTGTCAAGACCGGGCACGCGGTATAGCCGTCATACGTCGCCTCAGGCTCCTTGCCGTCCATGCATCGCAACAGGTTGTGAACTAGAACAGGTGCCTCTGATGTAATCGCTGCCGCCGTCTTGGACGTGGGTAGGCTGCTAGCGTCGCCAGCAGACCAGATATTGGGGTATTTATTGTGGCGAGTGGTGCCCTCGTCGACGTCGACGTAACCAGCCTCGTTTGCCAGAGCACTGTTCTTGATAAACGAATGAGGCCCCATCTTGGGCACGACGTGCAACAGGTCAAACTGCTTCGTGACCTGCTCTTTCCCGTCCGGACGAGCAAAAGTCGCCGTGTTGCCCTCGATGGCGACGAGATCGTGCTGGAACAGCCCTTCAACGCCCCTCTCTTTCCGCATCTCCTCGAGCTTCGCGTTGTACTTGGGCACACCAAACATGACCGGGAGGCCAGTTGCGAAGTTTATCTTAATCCCTGAGCCGGAATGGTTGCTGGGATCATACAAGCCTGCTCGCTTCCAATAGTCCAACGCCAGCCACATGATTTTCTGCGGAGCACCTGCACATTTGATCACGCCGGCAGGTTGAGTGAAAATGGCAACACCTTTTCGGAATTTTTCAATGGTGCGGAAGACCTTGTCGCAAGTATCGTAGCCATAGATGGACGAGACAAGGGAGTCTGGGCTGGCAAGAGCCTCAGGCAAGCCCTTGACGCTATCATAGTTGACGCTGACGCCTGGCGCGACGACAAGCTGCTCGTAGCTGACCTTGTCGCCATTACCTAGCGCGACCAAGTTGTCCTCGGGAAAAAAGGAGCCCACGCTATCGTTATAGAACTTAAGCTTAGGATCGATCAAGCTCTTCAGCTGGCTTCGCAGCTCCTCTTTGGTTTTGAGACCACCGCCGACAAGAGTCCATCCGGGTTGGTAGTGATGCCATGCAGCCGGGTCGACAACAGCAATGTCATCTTGGGCAAATTTGCCGGATCGAAGCAGCTGATGGCTGATAGCCAGGCCGGCGGTACCGCAGCCGACTACCACAACCTTGTGATTGCGAGCAGCGGAGCTCACCGATGGTGCTGTTGAGAATTTTTTTTCTCTCTGAGCAGTGATGACCGAGCGCGCGGCAGTCCGAGCTGCCAACTTTACACGACTGCGGAACATCCTCAGCGTCAATGGGAGGATTCTATAATCTATGATAAAAGAAACAGGGAAAACAAGTTGAAAAGAAACCCGAGAGAAAAATGGCAAACAAGACCCTCGAAGCGGCACGTAGTTAAGAGCCGCATTACCCTGAATTACCCTGCGAGTTGCTAAAATTTTTTTGGGGGGATATCAATTTTTTTCGTGGGAACATTGGCAAAGAGCGCCTAAGGATACATGGATAAACCGATACAGGTATGCGGATAACTTCGGCACGGTTGTCACTTCCCGGGCAGGGAAGGACCACGGTTCCTTAAATTCTCTCAGCTTGTAACTATCGGCCGGGGCTGGAGTGAAGCTGGTCCACTACTAGAACTAGGCACTGGAAAGCATCGGGAAGAACGCGAACTTGGATTCAAGACTTTCCAACTGATGAGGGACCAGCGGGCTGGGAGACCACCCCTTTATATGCTCTGGTCCCTTGACACATAAGAGAACCGAACAAAGAAACGAAACCAGACAACCAACCCCAGGGTGGTGGGGAAACATCCCTCACTCCACGCCAACAAGATAAGAGACGCAAAGAAACCACGAAACAATCCTGCATGAGAGAACATACCAGTCACATCCTTGAGGATTGATTGGTCCTACCACACTCGTAGGTTAATGATCATTCAGCTCCGACACCTTAGCCCAGGCCGTCGAGTGATGGTAGGTAGTCTGCTGGTATCGAGCCGTTCCAACAGCTTCGCGCGGCAAAAACTACGCCGATGCACCGCTGTCGATAAGCCAAACTCTCCTGAGATCTTTACTTAAGCTGAAAGCTGAAGCTGTCAGATTGGTTTCCGTCTTCGGTCTTGCTCCAATAAATCATGCCCTTCTTTACACGTACAGTCCTTAGAAATGTGGCCCCCTTTCCATTAATTGTTTGCAACGACTGACCAGGTCAGCTAAATTTCTGAGCAAAGTTGTTAGCGTCCACGAAGTCTGAATATTTCAAGAATATGTCAAGTTCCCTGATTCTGCTCTTATTCTCATACGTAATCCCGCTGTATTCTGTTCGTACAACTTCATCCAGCCAATCCCATATCGGCTTTGGCGTAGCGCTCTGCCGGGGATCTGTCCCTTGAAACTTGATGCCGACGGTCCATTATCGCTGCGGAGGCTTTCATTTCTTCCTACTCGTTCTTCTGCTGCTACTGTGGGCTATTCTTGGGACTACACACGAGTGACTCAAGGTTGGTTGGATCACTTTAGACTTCACTTACCTAGCGCACAGCCTGTGGCTCGAACTTTCTTCTATGTTCGCATGATTCGAGATGGGTCAGGGTTGTTATGACTTGGGTGCTAAGTATTGTTGTTGCTTGACAGCTGACACCGCAGTCAGTGCATTTCCACGGGCGTGTCAGTTTAACAATATATCTATTTTGAGTATCTGTTGATCGGCTAACAAATATCCATCATGTTGCACATTTTGTACGCTGCTACCGCTCCGAAACGAAATAACCCTCTGGCCCTGCGTCCTGGCGCTAGGTCAGGTGTCATTAAACATTGATCTTGTTGTGCCAGATCCTATGGTCAGCCGCGGAAGGGCCATGTCTATATTTGTATCGTGTGTGTTGTACGAGCAGCCGCGCTTTCGGCAAGTTCCTGATGTCGCAAACGAGACAATAAGCGAACGAAAGCTAAGCTTAATCCATTATTAGCCCCTTTAGTTTCCCGTCAAGCTTCAGGTTTATTTTGACACTCTTCGATCCGAAACTAAGAATCGCCGAAGCGCTTGCGAGGCCAATTACGGCTCCATCCAACACTCGGCCCGCATCCCCCAATAAGTCCATTAGCACCATCCACATGACTGGCCGCGAACGAACAAGGTTCCGAACTTGCGGTCCTTTGTATGGAAGAGACTTAGTACCTTTCTTGCCGGGATCGAAATCGAGCGTTTGCCTGAATTTTGCCTCTCTGATCCCATCCCCGCAAACTGGCCAAGACCATTAGTCAAGTTTTTGGAACAACATTGTCGCGCTATTTTATTCGGAAATGTCAGCTGTCAATTATAACATTCTCCGCATACCTATAACTCCGCATACCTATAAGACGACATACATTTCTCTCTCTTCCTCGCATTCAGTCACCACCGATTCCAGTCACCATCTCACTACAGTGCCAGGGCCATGCTCTCCAGAACCTTTGCAGTCGCTGTCTTGACAGCCATTCTCAGTTCCACTGAACTCATTGGGGCTATGCCGCTGACTACTCGAAGCGCGACGGAGCCGTTCACTATGATGACAATCCATTCAGCGTCCGCCATCCAATACGCTTCACTGACTTACAACGGCGATGGAAAGGTCTACGTTGGATATACCGGTAATGATATCATCGCCTATATAAAAGACGACAAGCTCCATATCCAGCACACCGATGAGATTATTTACATTGATGAATGCACGTATGAAGTTAAGTACGCCAAAAAACCACCCAAAGGCTCTATTACAAGTGCCTGGACTCTTGCCAGCTCATTTAATCCCCTTCTAAACACACTACTCCTTGACGGTAATCAAGATGCTTTGGCCTGCAAAGTTGGCACTGGTTATGACCTTTACTGGCTTCCAGAGGGTTACAATGGTAATCCATGTGGGGACAGTGAGTCTATCGGAGCAGAGGTGTTTGGGGTCTACGTCCCTCCTCAGGCCACGCCGACCACAACTGGGAAACACGGTCCTGAAGCTACCAAGACTGAGACAGTGGCTACAGTCTCAGTACTCCCTCCCAATCTCCTCATTCCTCTAAAGGAGGCTGCGCCTGACAAGGCCTTCGGCACGCAGTTTACTGGCACGGTCGTCACTGGTCCAAAGCACTCTGATATTGTCACATTTGTTTCGTTCGACGTGCCGCCTCTTTCCAGCAAGCAAGTTTCCTCGTGCAAGCTCATCTGGACTCCTCCTTCGGCACATTCCTTCGCCAGTACAATCACTGGTTCAAAGAAGGTGAGTGTCTATAAAGCTACGCAGCTTATAGACGAGAATACGCTCTCGTGGAATCACCGGCCCAAGCGTGGTGCCCTAGTTGGAGTCTTTGATGCGGCAACTGGCCAGTTCACTCACTCGACCGTGGATTGCGAGTTCGGCAAGAAAGAGCAGTTCGAACTGGCTGGCTACGGCGACGAGGATACAGTTGAATGGTTTCAGACACTGAACCCTCAAACAGGTCTGAGCTTCGTTTTGACAAAGTAATCGCACAATGGTTCATGTTTTGCAAATAGCTATTTCTATTTAATGATATTCTAGCGGTGCTGGCATCTATTTTATATTTTTTTTTGTTTGCAAAGACGGCAAATAAATTATTCATTCGCTCACTTTTTTTGCGCGTTGTTATTGCCACAGTCGGCAGTGCGACCTTATTTCTCCTCAACCCAGATCACTGTAGCTAGCAAGTAAAGGCTATACTAGGCTGCATCTGGTAAGCTTTGCCACATTAGGTCTCTTACCGCCAACGGTAAAAGTATTTCTCAATAATTCACGACCTCGAGCCGACATCCTGAGAGCCAACATTATATGAGGCTAACAAATATCGCGCTCCTCGGTGTGTCTCCTAATGTAACGACACTCGACTGCGACTGGACCAGACTAAGGACCAGACTAGGACTGGAGAATACTAAGGACCAGACTAGGACTGGTCTATGACTTGAAGAACTCAACTAAAGAGTGTATTGCCTTGAATACAAGACTGAGTACTTGATGAATTTACGGACAACAAACCCCAATCGCACACGAGCCATCTTGGCATCAAGTGTGGGTAGCAACGAATAAGTATGATGACTCTCGTGCGACTGTTCCAGATAATTTGGTCTTCGTAACGTGACGGCGCATCGGCCGGATTAGAGTGCCCAGAACGATGACGTATCGTAAATCATAGGGTGTTGAATAAAGTAACCACCTGGCCTGCCTGCCCTTAAAGTATCGCTGTCTCATGAAACTGTGAAGATTCTGGTGGTCTGACCAGACCTCAATAGTATGCTGGCTACCATCTAAGTAGTGACGCCAATGCTTGAAGGATTCGACAATAGCCATCATCTCCTTGTCACGGACTGAATAGTGAACTTCAGCTCCCCTAAACTGTTTTGAGGAAAAAGAAATAGGGTGCCATCGATTTAATAGCTGAGAGAGAACACCACCCAAGCAGCATCAGATGCGTCGGCCTCGATTCTTATAGCGGAGTTAGGATCAAAGTGACGTAGCAATAGAGTTTCTTGGAAGACCGAGAGTAAGTGAAGGAATGCTTGTTTGTTGCTGTTGATGACCCCATTCTTTTGCAAACTTGCCGACTTTCGTCAATTCTTGCTACCTTGAAGAGAGCAGTTGAGCGTCGTGCGATTGCTGCATAATTTTTGATAAAGCGCCGATAGAAGTTGCAAAAGCCTAAGAAGACTTGCACATCACGGTAATTTTGAGGTGGGTGTTGCGCCCATTCTTTGATTGTTTGGATACGTTTTGGGTCCATGCAGACACCGTCAATTCAGTAACGAAGCCAAGAAACTCCATTTCCTTTTGGAAAAATTAGCATTTAGACAGTTTGGCATATAATTCAGCTTCTCGTAGACGCTCGCAAATCTGTTCTAAATGTTTAGCATGTTCTTGGGCAGTCTTAGAAAAAAAGGATATCATCCAGGCAGACGATGCAGAAGCCCTCAACTAAGTCACGTAAGGCCTTATTGATGTATGCTTGGAAAGTTGCTGGGGCGTTGGTTGGCCCAAAAGGCATCAAAAGGTATTCGTAGTGGCCATAACCGCATAACGAGTTCTGAAGGCCGTTTTCCATTCATCTCCCTTGTGTATGTGGATCCGACAATAAGCACCTTTTTAAATCAATTTTGCTAAAGGCTTTGGCCCCATTGGTCCTATTAATTTCACTGATGAGCGGAAGAGGGTAACGACTTTTTTCGTGACGGCGTGAAGGCCACGGTATTCAACGCAAAGACGAAGTCCTCCATCTTTTTTTGAAGGGAAAGGATTGTCGAGGCAGCTGGACTCTTGGATTCATTCCCTAACAAATTCTTCATCCACGTTTTCTTCGAGATATTCGCGTAGGACCTTTAATTCTGCTTAAGATAAGGGGTAATAGGCCCATACGGAGGTTCGTTGCGGGGGTGTAAATCAGTCGCCGAAGTCGATATCCCTATGATGCGCAAGTTTCTTAGCGCTGACTGCGAAATGACACCGGGAAATTGGTATAGTTTTGATGGAAGCTTGTCAAGATCTAGCTGTTCTTGCGGGCTCTTCTGATTCTGGTTTGATCAAATGGTCGATTTCAACAAGGGCGTAGACATTAGCGTTTCCAACTCATTTGCGGCAGCGTTTGAACTGTCGACACGTACGTTATCCTTGTTAAGTTTATATTGCCATTGATGGAGTTCACAATCCACCAAAATCTTCGTTTGGTAGAGAGCGGGCATTCCCAGAAGGATTTAAGCATCATAATGATCTCTGTCGATAGTAAGATAAGGTCGTAGCGTCTCTCTTCGGACGCCATTGTTGCCAATTAGCTCCAAACGAATATTATAGGCACCATAGGTAGGAAAATTTTGTTGATCGATAATCCGAAGCACGGGAAGATTCTGGTTTCGACGGGATAAGGTTTGAGGCGTAGTTGCTGTCACTACAAGACCCTCAAGTCGGAACTCCTCGTGGCCAAGTCAGAGTCGGCAAGCCAGTATTTGTTAAGGTATGATAGAAATTACGGATTATAGTATTAGTTACAGATAATATAAAAAACTCCCTGTTGGAGTCATATCGATATCGGCGATACCGTCATATCGTCGCCGATATTGGCGATATCGTATCCTCAAGCATTCCAACGTCTGCCGATACGGTAGACGATAAATTATTGGCAGACATTACGGTCAACGATGCAAGACCCACCCTTTGAAGATAGATTATTTCCCCAGCTAGAATATTTAAGTGGAGACCACCTGGTTTCCTTACACACCGGTCTTCATTACATAAGTAAGCGGTTTGCCTTATCACCTAATTTAGGACGGGATAAAGTTTAGGAGTTGGGCCGTGCATCTACATAAATTCATCTGTCATAAGATAGAGGAAAAGAAAATTTTTTGCTAATTTTGCAGCAGACTGTTGGCATTGTGGAAATTAGAGTGAGATCGGAACTCGGAGTAATTGTGGGGTTCGGGCCGACTTCCTTCCGGCTCAGGGGTTGCGGCTTGGCTGGAATATAAGGTCAAGGAGCACCCAAAGCTGTATAAGTCGGGTCCCACTCACATCTCCCAAGGTCAAACCCCGTCCGTCCATCACAGAAAAAATCTACAATGGTCGCCCTGGAAAAAATCCGATCTTCTAACTCCGAGATCGCGACTGCTCTCCGGCCTGGTCTGGTCGCCGTTTTCGCCGGTGCAACAAGCGGCATTGGCGAGACGTCGCTGAAGCAGTTCGCCAAAAATACTGTCCGGCCCCGGATTTACTTTATCGGGCGATCCAAGGAGTCCGGCAGTCGAATCACTGCAGAGCTGCAGAAGCTGAATCCCGAAGGAGAGTACATCTACAAGAGCGTTGACGTCAGCCTGCTCCGTTCCGTGGACAATGCTTGCAGCGAGATCAAGGACAAGGAAGCGGCGATCAATATGTTGTTCTTGAGTACTGGGACAATGCTCTCTGGGAAGGGTAGGGTAGAAAGTGCGCGGGAGCGCGAAGGAAACTAATCCATCTATTGCAGATACCGAAGAAGGTCTCATCTATCCCGTCGCGGTGGCATACTACGCCCGCCTCCGCTTCATTGTCAACCTCTTGCCTCTGCTGCAGAACGCCACCGATTTACGCCGTGTGGTGACTGTCCTTGCAGGCACTAAAGAAGGCACAATTGACGCGAATGACTTTCCAGGTCGCAATGGCTCCATGCTTTACCTACGGGGGCACTTCAGCTCCATGATGACATTCGCACTCGAAGCCGTTGCGAAAAAAGCCCCAAACGTGTCTTTTATCCATACTTTTCCCGGTTTCGTCAAGACCAACTATGGAAATGATTTGAAGGGACCAATGGTCACCGTCTTGAAGGCGGTTTTTAACGCCATCTTCCCGCTTATTGGGCCCCTTATCGCTACCCCATTTAACGAAACTGGAGAACGCCAACTGTTTTTTATGACGAGCGCCAGGTATCCGGCAGGAGGCGATAGTGCCGCTGCCGGTGTTCCGGTGCCGAATGGTGTCACGGTTGCGCGAGGTACGAACGGTGAGAGCGGCAGTGGCGTGTACTCCGTTACCAACGATGGGGAGACTGCGCCATACAGGGTAGAGCAGCTTCTGGGTAAGTTGAGGAAGGACGGCACAGTACAGAAGGTGTGGTTGCACGTTGAGGAGGAATTCATTCGAATTACTGGGCATGCGTCTGTGTAGACTCCTGTTGAATGAGCAACTCTACTGATGGATCGCAGAAATCAACAATATCCATTATTCTTATTCGCAATCCACAAAAACTCCGAATATATTTAAGCTACGGATACGAATAATTATTAATTCACAAGAGTCACATGAATATCATGTGATATTGTTAAGGGCCTGATTCTTTTTTTTAATGGCCCTCCCATTTACTTTTTTAAATGGGAGCTCCATTTAAGTGGGGGCCATTTACCTTCTTCTAATGGAGGTCCCATCTAGGGCTCAGGGTTTCAGGCGCAGATAAATGGAGCTCCCATTTGAATCTGCTTACACGAAATTTACGCGTCAAAAATAATTGAGCCTAAATTACCCTACAACCGCGTAAACGCGACTCCAGTATTTTATTATAAAAGCTTTTTATACTCTAATTCTTTCCCTCTAATTTCTCTTTCATATCAAATTTGATATTTTCGAAATGTCCCCGTACTAATAAAAAAAGAAGTCCCATCGAGACTATGCGGCCTGCACAGTCTATAGAGCCTCTTGAAGAAGATACGATTATTGTCTCTTCCCCTCCCCATCCACTGCCCCGAGAAGAGCGTTTCGAATACCGGCCCCCTCAGGATTCAGAAGAACCTTTCGATACTCCTCTACCCGCCCCCTCTTCCTTCGAATCCGGATCAGAGTCGACAGAGATTGGACCTATCAAAAGAGGCCAGAAAGCAGATGTCCAGGGCCCTTCAAGACTAGCATGGACCTATGCAATGGAGGAGGGGTTGTTTACAACTCTCTTGGATAAAGTAAGAGGTGGGAAAAGAGCCGATTCAGGGTTCAAACAAGAGGCCTGAGTAGATGCTTTGGAGGTCGTCCGAGCAAGAGCTCCTTCAAATGTTCAACACGTCGTATCGATCGAGAAGTTAAAGAACAAGGAGTCAAATTACAAAGCTTATTACAAAGATTGGAAGTGGTTGATTGGTCAGTCTGGCTTTGGGATTCACCCAGAAACTGGTTGTGTTACGGCAGCTCCAGAGGCCTGGGATGAAGTGCTTAGAGTATGTGTTTTACTGGCTCTTGGTGGTATTTGCTAACGAATCAGCACAGAAAGTCATGCAAATGGCACCGCTATAATGCTCTTGAGTTCACTGAACTCTTGGATGAATTATACGCGCCGTCAATGGCCACTGGTGGCTACGCCACTACGCTTGTGAATCGACCGTCCGATTCCCCCTTTCTGGACCCTTTTCTTAGATGTTGCTTCCCCTCTGAAAGTAACTCTACTCCCTCAGGCCCTCTTCGAAACGCCGGCGAATTGTTAACGCCGAGGAGAAAGCGACTCCAAAGGGGGTTTCGTTGCAGTTGCTGGAGAAAGTGATGGAACAGCTCGCTCGGTCTAGACGTACCGTACTCCAGCAAGCCATTGAACTCTTGGAGGAGGGGTACTCTGGCAACCTATCGAGTGAGCATATGGATTTGGCTTTAGATTGCCTCGAAAACGGGGCCAAATCCAGCATGTTTATTGGTATCAAGGATGCGGCTAGGAGAGACCGGTGGCTGGAAAGACATGCAGGTGTTAAAATCCTGTATGAATAAGGTGCAAGTCTTGCTTTTATATAGTGAACACGACATTTGTCGTT
>PPJW02000144.1:0-12064 GCA_003705905.2 Lipomyces sp. NRRL Y-11553 | reverse complement strand
CACGATCTTCTTGCGTAGCTCCCCTGCTTGGGGCTGACTGGCGGACATTGTCGGATTATGAGTATTAAGAGCGTACTCCAAGTTATCGGAGCAATCAGAAAAGAGCATGGAACAATATCCTGTTTTAGTGCTGGCCGTTATGAAAGCGGTGGCTAAGGGTCGAGAAGGGGTCCCTTTCATTAAAATATATGGTGCGGGACAGCAAGGACCGACCACTTTTTTCACTTCACTTCCAGGACCATCACAACATACCAGTCCATCAGGATTCTCTTAAAAAATAAATCAATCGATATATTTACCATTAAGAAAAAATTATTACTAATTTTTTTAAATGAAAATGAAAAATTGCTGAGATTTGCTGGATTTTGTGAGGGCGACTTTACTATGTACGATCAATTAAGTCCCTTGGCACGAGCCTCACGGAAAGCCAAATTTCACTGTCGTTCCTGTCATCAAAGAACGGTAAAGGCAAAATCGCCGGTGAGAATTCCCACAACTCACGAATAGTGTTGTCATGTTACTTTTATTTTCTCGCCATATAGAGACTCGTATAAATGAATCGAACTAGCGTTATCTGGGAGGCGATTGACTCACGGAACTACAAGCAGGCCTTACAACATGTTACGAAAGCCTTGAAAAGAAATCCGAAGGATGAATATTATCTGGTAACCTATTGTCCTAGCTTATGATTACGAGAATATCAGCTTTGTTTAATCTTGCTGACAAGAAATTATAGGCCTTGAAGGCGTACATTTTATCATTGCAGCGAAAATCCGACGAAGCCGTGGTACTCGCTAGGGAAATCGCTGCACGGGAACCTACTGATTCGAGGATTTTGGAATTGATATTTGGAGTTGTCCTTGATCTATGTGGAAGTAAGTAAATTCATTACTCCTGGAACTCTGGAGTAGGACCTTGCAGCCTATGTGCTAACTATCGGACAGAGGATGAAGCCGGAAAATTGTACGAGACAGCGGCACGGAAAACTCCGAAAGACGAGGACTTGATTCTAGGATGGTTCTGGGCAATGTGCACCAGCGGTGATGTCCGTGGTCAGCAAAAGGTTGTACACAATAGTACTATTACAGTAACGATATGTCTAACTTCACACTAGGCGGCCATGGCTCTTCAAAAGTCCTTCCCAAAACGTCAATACACATTATGGACTATTGTCTCCTGCTACCTTCTTGCCATCTCTGATGTTGTAACCGTTGAAGAGAGAGCTCTGTTTTCGACCCTTGCATCTCGTTTGATACCACTTGTTGAGCCAGCCAGATCGGCGGAGGAAGCGGTTCTGAAAGCTCGAGTTCTTGAATTATTGCCAACGACCGACCAACTCATATCATTTTTATGCGACCCTGTGACAGAGAAATGGAATAACTTGGAACTTGCGACCATCCGTCTCGATGCCCTAGTCAACAGTAGGAAATGGGAAAAAGTGTTCGACGCCTCTATAACCACATTGACTACCGAAAACCGCGACGACTTTGAGAGTTGGAAGCAAATGGTGTATGCTGCCACAGAGCTTGACAACCAAGAAAGAACGAATACATTAGTCGAGCTACTGGAGAAGCGACGCGAGACCAGAAACGGCGCCCTTGCAGGTGTCTATTATGCATCGTTGAAAACTATGGAGACGGCATTCAACGCCGCCAAATATTATTTCGAAAATTTTGGGCGACAGCAATGTGCATTTGAAGACCTAAAGGCGTACGTTGAGGTATTTGATGCCCAGAAATGGCTGGCGTTTGTTGATGACCAGATAATTTTTTCCAAGGTGAGTCTTGAAATTGCCGTGTCAATTGCCACTTTCTAATGAACGTTAGTCAATCGAACATGCTACCCAGAGTGAAGTGCATATATTAGTAAATGCGCGAAAATTCCACTATCTTTTGGCTCCTGATGACAAATCATTCGTCGAAGAGAATATTTTATTATACAACAAGCTTCTTGCATCACCAGCATTTCAAGAAAAGCTCGAAACAGATTATTTCTACGGCGACGATTTGATCATTATGGCAGCCACCTGGTTACTAGAGGGCCGACCAGTCTCTAGCCCTGTTCCCGATCAAGACATTGTTATGTTGGCCATCATTCTATTGGAGGCAGCTGCTAGTCGTGACAAACATCAGTTTCGCATACGATTGTGGTTAACGAGGTTGTACCTTTACATAGGCAGTTTTCAGCAAGCATTAGGCCACTACAACGTGCTTGCTATCAAAAATGTCCAGATGGATGTTCTCTCGCACTACCTCCTCACACGCGTGTCGACAATCTGCCCAACCTGGAAGCCCTTAATTAGTACACGCGATATTTACGATTCGAATGCTGTTCAAACACCATATCACATTAAGAAGATTTACGAGAGCAGCGCGTTTTCACAAGTTGCTGGTTGCATGGAGTTTGGCAAGCGGTTGAGCGAGAGCGTTAATAAAGGCATCTTATGCGTAGAAGCCAAACGCGTTGCTAGAATCCTCGGCATGAAGATGGACGGCTTGGCTATCAATCCGATGCTGCGTTCAACCAAGTGGAAAGAAAACCGAGATTTTAGTGTTCTCTATGGTACTACGCGAGAGGAGACTCTTGAAGATAAATATCGAATTGGGCCCATCCAGACCGGGGTTTGGGTAAACGCTCTTATTTTGAGGGAATCCATTATTGACGAACTTTTGACTCCGGATAAGAGAGCGGAGTATACTCTTTCTCTCAAGGAATTGTTTGATAAGCAAGATTTGGAGAGCTTAACGCATGTCGAGAAATGGAGCTTGGAAACTGTGCTGCAGCTATCTGGCATTGCTGATTCGGCCACTGCTGAAGGTGTTGCTGTTTTCCAGAAGACTTTGACTGAACGTATGGAGAAGTACGCAAACGCGAAGTCAGAAGAGGCATCGGTGTCATGGGAATCTCTCCATTCTCTGTACATTATTGTTGAAACGGCAATGGTTACCATTTCGTCCTTAGACAGTCTATGTACTATTTGGGCAACTAAGAAGAATGGAAAAGTTGTCTCTTCCATTGTTGCATGTAAGAAGGCACTGCAAGCCGTTGTGGACGGCGTAAAAGAAGATGCAAAAAGGTTGAAACTGAGGCGTGACAAATGGGTTCGCGACAGCGTGAAGCGGATATCGGAGCTCGACATAGTCAAGAAATTGGATGTAGGTTGGTGTTTTAAACTTGAATAATTACGTGTATTGACAATCGGTACAGACATCTTCTATCGACATTGAATATCTCATCGAACGAATCGGAAAGGGACAAGATGAGTGTCTTACGATCCTGCGAAACATCAAAATTTAGAGAACTAGTAGATGACTTGGAATAAGGTGGGTTGGGAAAAAGTTTTGTATGTCGGTGCTCTTCGCTTGCATTAGACGACCGACCAGACCCCAGAGCACATGTACAGTAAATAATGTTGTTTCTGAATTGGATGTTTGTAATAATAAAAGATTGGAAAAATATCTATGGTGTCAGGGTAGGGGTTGTTGTGCTACATGACGAAGTGCAGTCGCCACGACACTTGTAGAGCTACTTGATCCATCAAAATCGCGACCATCGAATACCTTTTTCTTAAGATCTTTCTCAAAGGCTATTAGAATCCAAAGGCTCATTTCTGAGCGAAGTCTACGTTGGCACGCAATCCAGCTCAATCTTAGATTGTTTGAACAGACAAACGTGCCTTCAATTTGATTATGGACGAAGAGGAGAAGATTGCCAATTTCTCTGCGATTACGGGCGCAAACGTCGAGCGTGCCCGGCAGTATCTTGGCGTTTGTGACGGGGATATAGATAGTGCGGTCAATCTGTATCTGGAGTCTGGCGGCGCATCGTTGGATGGCGGTCCCGCCCGATCAGACACTGCGGTGAATCAACCAACAGTTGCTGTTAGTATATAAACTACATAATAGATAGCTTGCAAAAGTGCTAACTATTACAGGACGACGACGATGACGCTGCGCTGGCTGAGAGATTACAGCAAGAGGAAAACCAACGACAACCGGAATCAGTTCGAGAGCGCATAGCACCTAGGACGGAAACTTTGGTCGAGGACTTCGGATATTCTAATTATATGGGTCCGTCAATCCCGTCTAGACGATGTACGTTTCACTAGTTAGGCTTGAATAGTACGATATATTGTACTAACAGCAATAGCCTTGCCACACTCAGTGTTCAATCAAGGCCCTGATGGGCTCCCGCGAAATGTGCACTTGACAGAAACACAATCCCGACTGGGACAGTTATTCAGACCACCATTTGACATAATATCGAATTATGACATTGACACTGTATGCCATGAAAGCGAGTTGTTCGAACCCGAGACACTAACTCCGATCCACAGGCCAAAATTAAAGGTAGAGATCAGAAGAGGTGGCTCCTTGTGAATGTGCAGGATGTATCAGATTTTCAGTGCCAAGTGCTTAATCGTGACTTTTGGTCGAATGAAGCTGTGAAAGAGACTGTTCGCGCGAATTTCATCTTCATGCAGTATTCAAAGGATAATTTTGACGGGCAGTCGTTCCTGTCTTATTATCCAACTAGGAAGTTCCCATACATTGCAATCTTGGATCCGAGAACGGGCGAGGAGATGAAGTCGTGGTCAGAGGTGCCGGCACCAGAGGACTGGGTTATGTCTGGTATGCTTTACACATCTTACTTGGAGTCTGGTAGGCTACTGACGGCGTATAGTGCACGAATTTTTGGACAGATTCAGTTTAGATCCGAAGTCACGAAACCCACTTGGGAAAATGGCGAAACACAAGGTAATAATACTTTCAGCATCTATACTTTTCCGCCGTCAATCTAACGGATGTAGCCAATCGATCACATGTCAGAGTCTGAACAATTAAAGTTTGCATTGAAACAATCCTTAGGACAAGATCCCGACGAATCTGAAGCTGCTAGTGATTTATCAAGCGTCAGCGCTGCTGACAGTATATATGAAGATGACTTGGTAGAGGAGGTGAGCTCGTCATTCCGCGACAAAGGAAAGAAGAAGATCGAGGTTATAGACCTTGACGACGACGCCCCGAAGCCCGAGCCAGAGGAAACTGCCGAAGGTGAGTTTACAGACCGTTGGGTGTCGACTGCGGATTATTGACTAGTGGTAGACGTTTTTGCGGCGATACAACCGGTGGAACGATCAGAACCGCCGCCGGATCCTACTACAACCACTCGTGTACAAATAAGACTTGGGGATGGATCGCGAAAGATTAGACGTTTCAATCTCACGGACCCAGTTCGCAATTTGTTTGAATACGTCAAAGCAGACTTTCCTGAAACACGAGGTCGACATTTCCAAATAATCAGCACCGATAGAAAGAAACTGATCGAGTTCTTGGACCTGACAATTGAAGAAGTCGGCCTCAAGAACGCTGTTGTTCTTGTTGAGATTGAGGAGGATGAGTAGATATAGCATATTCACAGACAAGTGTCTCGAGTGGTACGAATCTGAAGTGGTTCTATCATAATCTATAATTCGCTTAAAATGTTACGGCTCCATCAGTGACTGACTGACTGTTTCTGGCCGTTCATAATTATAGTTGCTACTCAATCCCGACTGTGGCAACAGTGTAAATTATCTCATGCGCTGTCGCGAACGGCACGATGACGTCCCCTAAGTTAAAGCACGCGTGTCGTAAAGCTTATTTAACTTATTGTTTACGCGTGCCGCACGAAGTATTTGTCCCGGCAAAGTTCGAACTATTATATCTCATAACAGCTCAGCCGCAAATGACAATAGTTTTTCTTAGCTTATACCGCTATCGTCAAGTAGATATTCAATTATTTGACTTTTTACGTCCATAGAGGAGAGCGCAAGGGCATAATCAATGGCAGGACCAATAGGGTCACCTGCCAGCTCCCCGGCAATTAATCCGGATGATTATTACATCAAACAGCAGCGGATAGGCGGTGGCAGTTTCGGAAATGTGTATAAGGCGTATGTGTGCTTATATAATATATGAAAAGATCAAAGTACTAATTAGCTGTCAATTATAGTATTGACCGGAGGACGGGGCTTGTGGTGGCCATCAAGGTCATCGATCTAGAAACTGCCGAAGACGACGTGGAAGACATAGTGCAAGAAATAAAAATTCTGAGTCAAATGAAGTCGCCGTATGTAACGCGCTACTTTGGGAGCTATCTCAGTGGTGCGAAGCTCTGGATCGTGATGGAATATTGTGGTGGTGGATCTTGCGCCGATTTGGTATTACTATATTACTAGCGTACTAAAGTATGTTGAAGTATTCTAACGGTTGTACTGCAGATTAAGGCTGGAGTGATTCCGGAGGAGTATATTGCGATAATAATGCGCGAGATTCTAAAAGGTCTAGAGTACCTTCACTCTGAACGCAAAATTCATCGAGATATTAAAGCTGCAAACATCCTACTCACGTCAAATGGGGAGATAAAGTTGGCCGACTTTGGAGTTAGTGGCCAATTGACAGTAACAACTCTCAAGAAGAAGACGTTTGTAGGAACTCCGGTATAGTGTCTCATCTATGATTTATGGTTCTACTGCCTGCTGACGAGTATAGTTTTGGATGGCTCCGGAAGTGATCAAGATGAGCGGTTATGACTTCAAAGCTGACATTTGGTCACTGGGCATTACTGCCATCGAACTGGCAAAGGGAGAGCCGTCATATTCAGATATTCATCCAATGAAAGTATTATTGTTGATTCCTAAAAATCCGCCACCAAGACTAGAGGGTGATTTTTCCAGACCATTCAAGGAATTCGTGGAGCTTTGTCTGCAGAAGGATGCGCGACAGGTATTATGTGTCTTACAATTTGTGGTGAACTCTGGCTAACCACGATGGTGCTAGCGACCAACTGCAAAGGAGCTGCAGAAAACCAGATTCATCCGAAGCGCAAAGAAGGTGTCATATCTAACCGAACTGATCAAGCGGAAAGAGGCTTGGCTTAGGGACCCTAAACGGAGGAATCAATCGGTGAATGATGACGGCTCGGATCAGGTTGGAAGTTTCTCTACCCATAATACTAACGCGTCGGCATGGGAGTTCGACACAGTTAGGCCCATGGGTAAGTTGCAACAAGCATCATCATTGCGCGGGAGATACAACACGATTCGGCTAAAATGGCCAGCGTCGGAGGCTCCTGTTCATGAGGCCAGTTTGAAAATGAAACAGCCTATACCTGGCCAGACACCAAAACCGTTACCTGCTGCCTCCTCACTCTCATTGCAGTCCCACGTCGCAGAACCGCCAAGCGTGCAACAGATTCTTTCTCAACTAGATTTAAATAACACACCCTCTACTCACAACGCAGTGATGATGGCAAACGGTTCGCATAACATCAGAACCATTCGGCAAAATCAACATAGCATACCAGATGCCCAGACATCACCGATCCGCTCACAGCTATCAAGGGAGCATCTATTTACACCTACTAGTTCTCCAAAACTTTTACATACGCCGCGTGGACTACAGGATGTCGTCATCACAGATGATGACGACGACGATATCGGCATCGTCACTAGCGGCGACGGTGGCCGTAGCCCTGATGATATTTTTATTGGCAGTAATGACGACGACAGTCCACTTGGAGTATTTGAGGGTCTCATCTTGCCAGCTTTATTTGAACTGGAAAGGCGTGCAAGGACAGAAAAGACACGTGCGGTAGTGCGAAAATTGAAGAAAGCTGTCGAGACTGCTGAAGTTGAAGAACCTGGCATCGGTGAGACATTCGTGGAGGAGCTTTTGCGCAGTTTGCAGACAGTAAATATTGTCGAGACATGATATAGCTGGTCTCTGTATTGTTTTCATGAGGATGGTGTTTCACATAGAATGAATGGATCAGTGAACAATGTTTTATCGGTTTCGCTACAGATACTTGTTCTGAAAGTCGCAATATCAAAATGGTTACTATTCCGATGTTTATTCTACTTGGTCCAAAACTCCAAACCCAATGTACACGCCTAATGATACAGCCCGCCATTTTACTACTTCCAATGTCTACTTCGTATCGCTTGTTGATAGTGCTTACCGTCCAAATGCCAGTTTACGATCTTAGGATATGTTGAGCTGGTAGCCGTCATGCGTTAATAAAATCTTCTCCTCGCCATCTTTGCCACCACTTGGTCGAGAGTGTTGAATTTTTACCGTTTTACCTGCCTTGCTCTCTTAGTCTTGCTCATTCTTCTTCCCGTCCATCTTCCTATCCTTCTTCCCCTTCTTTCTTGTCTTGTCCTTTCTATGTCTTTTCCTCTCTTCTTTGTCTTCCTTCTCTATCAGCACTTCAACCTCCCTTTTCTCGACCTTTGACCTTTTCTTCTCCTTCTTTTCCTTCGCATCTAAATTTCCCTCCCTCTCTCGTTGGGGTAATGTTTTCTCGTCCGCATCAGTGACGATCTCGTGTTCATCATCGTTGTGCTTTCGCTTCCGGCCACTTTTGCTATGATGACTGGACTTCATAGCCTTCTTTCGCGTGCTAATATTGGAGTCTTCACTAGCAGTTGATGTTATGTCGGCATTGGAATTCTTGTTGTCCTTTTGGTGCATGCCAGTTTCAATCGCATTCGAATTTGACAAGCCGGGATTAACAGTCACTTCATCCTGCTCCTTTCTATCCAACTGCAATGAGTGCTTGTCGATTGTCGCACCCAATCTTTCGCCCTTCACAAATTTAATCCGGGCTCCCCATTTTCGCCGATTATACGACTGACTAATCGTCGTCTCCCTCTCCCACATAGTCTCCTTGTCGATATCCGAATTTTCACTACTGCTTTCTACATTGGATGGAGTGTTGGTACCACTATTAAGCCGACTCAATAGCTCCTGAAATGAATCCAGACCAGGAGCCCAATTGTTGGCATCTTGATTAGCTTTCGCTGTGGTTGCACCGAGACCTAAATTGTCATCCTTCAGCCTGATCTTGATATGCGTTGTAATTGAGTAAGTTGCAGCCGAAAGTCCAAGACCTGTGCCTGGTTTCCAACCGAGAGTTGAAAGATGACGATGGCCGAAACGGTCGGTATCTACCTCTAGTCAGTCGAATATTTTCCAAAAAAACTCCAATTAACTTCCACATACCATTAGACCAACTCGTGTTTCTCGGATCGTGAGCAATTTTTTGCCTAGTGCGAGGTCCTGCTAATCCAACCATTGCGCTTATCAGTGTAAAGAACAAAGCACGGATGTAGCACTAATAGAATGCTGCCGGTCACAAGAATCTTTAAGGTGTAAATCTTCTTCAAAGGACTACATAAATTTTTGCGCCGCTGAAACCCTAATTTTCTGGTTGACCACTGGTGCATCCCTAACCCAATAGTCCAAAATAATTCGTTCAATTAAGGAGACTCCCGAATGCGTGCGATAGTTTGCGCGTCTCTCACCTTCCCGTCATCTAATCTTATTGCACTTCTTGTTATCTAATTTTCTTAGTTTTGTGATCATAGCTGTTGGCTGACTCACTTCGCAAATCGAATTTGGTGCTCTAAATGTGGCATGTTTCGTGATTCGGAGCACGACATGTTGGGTTAGGTATTGGGACATTCATGGTTCTACATGAAATAATCCCCATCATTTTTCGAACTTTTTCATCGCCCATAGCCATGGATACTGGCGGCCCCATTAATAATCCTGAGCTTTTATTTACGTTCCCAGGTACAAGCATTAGTGAGAAAGAGTCTCTCACTACACGGAGACGAAAGCTTCCGCACTCAATTCGCAGGCATAGGGTGATTAGGTCATGCGTGAATTGTCATCGGCGAAAGGTGAAATGCGACAGGTTGACTCCAGCATGCCAGAATTGTGTCAAACTTGATCTTGAGTGCCAGTACTACGACGGCATAAATGACGATTTGGATGTCCTGGATGATCTGGCACCTAGTGCGGAAAGGCAAGAGGAGAATGACATAGACCCTCCCAGTCAACGCGATGACTGCAGCTCAGGTTCGCCGGATAAGCAAGAGCTTAAGAATGGCGTGCGGAGAGTAGATGTCGGATATTTGAGCGTAGACCCAACGACTGGTGGGTCCAGATACGCGAATGGCGCATTTTGGGGTGCACATTTCAAAGAAGTCTGCTCTCTTCCTTGATAAGATGTAATAAAATGCTAATCCATGAATAGATGGCCGACACGAACAGTATTCTCCAGTCACGAAATGTAGCATATAGTATGGATGCATTAGTCCAGAACGAGACTGCAGCGTCGCTGATGCTAAGCTATTACGTGTCAAATCCAAACGCGGGCGTGGAGCTTTTGTATTCCAGTATCCCGGAAAAGTCTGTCGCTGACCGTCTTATTGAACACTTTTTCTTTGCTGTGCATCCAGCAATACCGATTTTGAACCAATATAAATTCATGGAGACTTATGAGAAGTTTTGGCTGGACTTTCAAAATAAGTCGCCAGTGGACACACAGTTTATGCCTTTACTTTTTGTCACACTGTATGGTGCAACGTTGAGTATATGTGAAAGTTCGATGTTCGATATCTTCAGCTCTCCTAATGAGGTCATTACGATGCGTGATGCCGTCGACCGTCAGAAAAAGAATGATGCCAGCGTTATGGAGCAGCGTATTCTGCAAAATAAGTACAAGCTCGCCACCGAAATATCGTTGTCTGTAGTGCGTTTCCCTGCGCAGCCATCTCTTCAAGGTCTACAGGCTAGCGTGATTATGAATACGTGCGCGACTTGTCATCAATCTGATTCGGGCACAGGAAGCATAGCCATGCTCATTCGGACAGCCCAGATGATGGGTTTGCACAGAGACCCGTCAAATTTTTCGGTTTCCCTTGAGCTTGAAGACGCACAAGAACGACGTCTCATTTGGTGGCAACTAGTACATCTGGATTACGCTAGTTCGATGTCGCAAGGCTTGCCACCTATTGTTCATCGTCTTGAGAATGACGTAAAGTTACCATCGGAATGCGTCATCGCTAATGGTAAGGAAGATAAAGATCAAGTGGACTGTCCGGTGTTAATGATGAACGCCGTTTCTGAGGGATCTCTATTGAACTGCATGATCCTGTTGACAGCGTACGGAATTAAGAAGTGCAGCGTTCAGCAGATCAGTGCACTTGACGAGGAGATTCTCAGAGTTCGACCGCGCATGGAAGCACGATGCCGGAAATTAATGTTATTAAAGGATGCTGATATGCGAGGGAATGTTTTTAAAGATTGGGCATTTTACATGATGCACATCGTCCATGAAAAGGCATACACTTATCTTCATCATCCAAATTATCTGAAAGATGAAGATATCAGTCGCAAGACAGCTGGACCGAGTGAACCGTCCGTCAGACAAAACGTCCTGAAGGCAGCCGTCAATACACTGTATTATTATCTGGGGTTCAGCAAAATGCCTGACTTTCTTGTGTATGTTTGGTTTATTCGCTTCCTTCAACCTTATCATGCCATCATAATCGTTCTCCAGGATCTATATCTCAACAAGCCTAAGCTTCCTGAACACGGAAGTACGTATATCGAAGACGAGCGACTAAGGGTAGTAGAACAGGTATTCCAAGTGCTGCATTTGTTGAGAATTAACGAAAAGTCTGCGGCGATACGTCACGCTTGGCATTCTATTAACAAACTTCGTACGGGTACCTGGCTCAAAATTGGATATTTGCACCCAATCGGTCTTCCCTTGGTCTCGAAAAATTTGCCACCAGAGTACGCGAATCTGGGACCAGTGAGCGAAGAAGATCATCCGGTACATACGGGGACGACGTTGGAGGCTTTAATTCAACAGCAAAATTGCACTACGTCTGACAAATCTACCAATGGTAACTTAGTTCCACCCCTTTCACCAGCGTTTGAGGAGCTAATTCAATCCACCACTGTCCTCCCAACGTTAGATGGTGATGGTACGCAGGCCGAATCTCCCAATCGGAGTAACTTAAAACCTCTGCATCAAGTTACTACAGGAAACGGGTCTTGGGACGTATCTTCAGTGCACTCCTCGTCTTCTTCGTCGCCAAATTCAATGTTGGCGCCCGTCTCTTCCAAGGTGTCCAATGCGTCATCGAGCCCAGAGTTGTTGAATTCACTTGCTGCAGAGAGCGACTTGAGATATGAGTCTGACTTGTCGGGCAGCGGAACGG
>PPJW02000143.1:0-12563 GCA_003705905.2 Lipomyces sp. NRRL Y-11553 | reverse complement strand
TCCCCACACCAGGTGCACATAGAGCATGACATGGGCGAAGGCAACCGGCGGTCGCACGAGAACTAGAGTCTCAGCCGCCAGCGGCGGAGGACGCATAATGTGCAGATGCTCGGCCACGACACCCCAGATGTGGTGGGAGACCGAGCACCGAAAGAACAGGTGGTCCGGCAGGTTCTGACCGGGAATCCCACAAAGCACACACGGCGCCTGCGGTCCCCTGAGCCACTGCTGCTCAGAACCACGAGAATGCGCCATGGCCTGCACGGTCTGGTGCAGGTACCCAAGCATAAAAAGATGGAGCGAGTTGGCTGCCAATTAATTTGGATTGCTCGACTTGGAGGCAATGGGCCAATAACACTTTGTAAGTGAAGCGGTGGCTCAATGGTAGAGCTTTCGACTCCAGTGTAAGCCGGTTAATCGAAGGGTTGCAGGTTCAATTCCTGTCCGTTTCAATTTTTTTATATTTTGAAAATTCAAAATCTTTTTTTTAACAAATTGAAAAAAAATGGTTTTGATAATTTTTGAAGCCTTTTTATTTTCGTCCATTATGTATTTAACATTCTGTATAGAAAGTTTAGGTATAACATGTTAATAGGCTTAATTAAGTTCCGGCGGATCTCACCTGGACCAAACGCGTTCCAACAGGGCACCTCCCAGAACCGTTACTAAGTTAGTTACAACTGAATTGTGCAAACTACACCTCAGTCGGCGTCAGTTTGATATCATGGCGGTCTCATCATCAACAAAGGATGATATCCGCTATATATCATCGGCGTTCGTGGTTACGAAGTCGATACTATTCACCATCACTCAGCTAGTGCTTGAACAGTATGACACTTCGTCGCAACTGATTTTTACGTCGCCGCATGTGCCTCAGATACTCAATTACACGCTTTCGCGATTACTAGTATGGGACACTGTTTTTTTTATAAAAATCGCACAGAGAGGATATGTATTCGAGCAAGAATGGATGGCTGGATGGTTGTGGACTGGCACGATTCGAGTTGTCGGGGACTGGTTAGTGTTGCCAATTCTCACTCTGATGTATCCGGCATTATCAGAGGGAGAGTATGACGAACTGGGAAATAAGGTACGTAGTATATACGGATACGCAATCGCAGCTGTGATCCTTGCACATGTCGGCCACTACTTAGCGGTGGTGATGCTCTACTTCACCTCGCGTACTATCGAGCAACACATCCGTTCAAAGTCATCAAATGACACCAGACTGCCAGGCAGTGGATCGCCGTCAGTATTTCCGCTGGTTTCAGCATTACTGTATGTCGTCTCCCCCGGTGGGATCTTCATGTCGGCAGGATACTCTGAGAGCTTGTTTGCATTCTTCTCGTTTCTTGGGATCTACTTGCGCGAATGCCAACAACATATTTTCGCAGGTCTTAGTTTCTTAATATGCTGCGGTCTCCGAGGAAACGGCGTTCTGTGGGGTATTGTATTTCTTAATGACCTTTTCGAAGCCGCAAAGGTACGAAACTGGAAGAAATCAATTGCCGTTATTGTTGGTGGGACACTAGTTGGCGTTGGGTTCTTGGCCGGACAGATATATGCTTATTTCCTATACTGTCCTGGTCGTGAGTGGTGCAATAACACCGTTCCACTGATTTACGGCTATGTTCAGAGCCATTACTGGTATGTTACGGTTTTTGTAAATACGATTTTGTTGTGTTACTAAATAGCGGATAGGAATGTTGGATTTTTAAAGTATTGGCGCACATGGCAGATCCCCAATTTCTTCTTTGCCTTTCCAACGTGGTTCATGATCTACCGCTCGTATCAAAAATATCGATCCGTCTCTCACCTCCGACCATACGTTATAATCGCAATGGCAATGTTGGTTATGTCTGTCTTCATATGGCATGTCCAGATAATCACTAGAGTAGGAACATGCATACCTTTAATATATTGGTATGTGGCGGAACGAATATTTGCTGATGCGCCGGAGGCGCAAGATGTTGCTGCTGTCGGCGTTGAACGTCGATGGAGTTTGAAAGGCATTATAAGCCGTGCGAGGGCTGATTTTAGAAGCCATGAGGGCTTATGGGAAGTTCGTTACATGGTTACGTGGATTGCAGTTCAGGCAGTGTTGTATGCTTCTTTTATACCTCCAGCATGACATACTTTCAATCATATGTAGAATAGAGTAATATATACAATTACGGCAAATTATTAGCACTGTTAATTGTCTTGCTTCGTGTGCGGCTCATAATCGATCTGCGGGCAGAGTCCCAGTATTATTGTGAGCCGCCTCCATTCACAATATCTATCACCATGACTCGTCGTCCTCAATGTCGCGCAAAGTACTATTGACAACAGGCGCGACGTACCCATTCGACACCCTGATTGAGGTAATTTTGACGCAGCATGTGCTCGAAAAGCTTTCAGCGCTCGCGGTTACGGATTTGCGGATTCAGTACGGCAACACTCCTACTTCCCGCATCGCGTATGAAAGTTGTGTCGAGAATTGTACTGCCGTACTTCAGAGAACCGGGATCAATGTGACCGGATTCGGATTAACTGAAAATATGGCAAGCGAGATACAGAGTAGTTGGCTAGTAATTTCGCACGCTGGTAAGGTTTTATTTGATTCCAATCAACTTTTGATCTCTTTCAGTTGGATTTGCGTGTTTATGAGTTTTTTTTTTAGGAACTGGTACAATTTTAGACACATTGCGATCGCCTTCGCCGAAACCTCGTCTAATTGTCGTGCCAAATCCAGTTCTTATGCACGGCCACCAGGCTGAAGTCGCGGCCGCGTTGGAAGACATGAATTGCATGCTGTATGCCAAATCCGTGACAAAGGAGAGCATTGCGTCGGCCCTTGATAAACTAGACAGACAGTTTACAGAGTTACCACCGAAGCATAGCCTTGCCGACCTGATAAATTATGAAGCTGGCGTTCTACTAAATGATACCAGCCCTCAATGAATCCCCAGGATGTACGATAGTATTCGAATACTAAGGAAAAAAAAGATTTTTAGATTTAAGCTAAAAATGAACATGTGGCAACAAAAGAATAAACTGCCGTAACAAAAAAAAATATTACAGTTGACCGAAATCGTTCAAATACCCGTATGTTATACTTATAAGAGACTTCCTCGAACAAATGCGACTATAACGACAATTACCATGCCTGTGCCCAGACTCCAGCATTAAATAATATATCTTATAAACCCCGCCCGCCCCCTTTTTCTTTCCGCTCAATTTTTCTCTCACTCTGATACGGTTCTAACACTAATGCGAGATTCCATCCAAACCAAACTCCAGATCCTTTTCTAAACTACCGTCAACGAGAGCTTGGCCACCTGCGACAGGTCCCATCTCGCTTGGCTTGGGAACGTCTTCACTTGTGTCCATCTCCTCTGGAATGCCAACTTTCTCCTGTGCCGGTTGCTGCTGTTGGGTGTTGGCACGGCCCTGTCCACCGAGCATCTGCTTTTGCATCTCAACTGGCTGCCGGACTATTTTGCGAAAGTCCATAACTTCTTGTATAATCATTTCACGCATGTCATCGACCGCATCGACTGCCTCGAACGAGAAATCAAAAGTAGTTGGACAGTCGGGCTCATCAGCTGGATCATGCCAAACCGATAAGTACGGGTGTTCCAACGCATCCTGGACAGTGATTCGCTCGGCAGGATCAAATGTAAGCATCTTTGATAGCAAATCTAAAGCTTGCGGGTTCGCGGTCGGAAATAAATTCGAGAAAGGAACGCGAGGCATATATGGTAGACTCCGAACGTACTCCTGTGCCCTCTGAGAGCCAATTCGGGACAATGTTTCACTGGATGGTGTTCCCAAATAACGTAAGATCTGGTTTAGTTGGTCAACGTAGTCGTGACCCTTAAAGAAAGGTTTGCCTCCCAAAAGCTCGGCAAGGATGCAGCCGACCGACCACACGTCAACTACAACGCGTTTGTTAGTTAAGAGAATGTATCCTTTAAACTGAAGGCGACTTACTGGCTTTCGAATAACTTTGGAATGATAGCATTATTTCTGGTGCTCGGTACCACCGGGTGGCAACATACTCTGTCATGAATCCCGCGTTTTCAGCCGGATCGGCCGAGAAACCTCTGGCAAGACCAAAATCGCAAATTTTCAGCTCGCAGTCAGCATTCACCAATAAGTTGCCGGGCTTTAAGTCTCGGTGAAGGACGTTTGCGGAGTGAATGTATTTTAAGCCGCATAAGATCTGGTAAATAAATGACTGGTAATGTGAATCTGTCAGAGGCTGTTGCGAGCGGATGATTTGATGCATGTCACATTCCATTAGTTCTTCATAAAGATAGATCTCATTGAAATTGCTAGTGTCGACGATGTCCATGTCATATAGGCAAGTAATCTGTCAAGCTGTTGATTAGCCCAAGCAAGCAGGCATTGGCGCGAACGCCGGATAGATGGTTCCGTCTTACATTTTTGTGGCCTCGGAAATGTGTCAGTAATTTCACTTCCCGTAGAGCTCTCTTCGCTAATATTTTCTTGGAGAAAATATTGGTCACTTTTTTGATCGCGACGCCGACCGCCTCTCTCGATTCTGTGTACCGAGCCGCGCAAACGATACCATAGGCACCTTGACCTAGCTCCTTTGTGACCTGGAAGCGACGATCAATGGTGAAGTCTTGATTCAGCACCCTGATCTCGGTTAGCGTAGTGAATAAGCCAAAAGTGGATCGTCTAATGCGTACCTATACGTATGGCGCTCGATTTGGATCATGATGAATGATATGAGGTCAATTGAGAGGGACCGATAAGCCGTACGATCATCCACAAGATTATGGTGCGCGCTGGAATCAGCTTCTATGAGAACGCGCTTCCGGGACGATATACGGAAACAGATGATATCAGGAAAAGGTATGCGTTTTTTTTTGATGTGTGGATTGAACGTGTCGATCCGTACCTGCTGCTGAGGCTAAAGTGTCGCCAAGTGCGTTTACCCGGCCCAACAGGGGCACACGCGAAATCTATTTTGAGCATTGTACTTGAGTTTAATAGCATACATAGATTGTAAGGCACCCATATATAGATTTACGATATGATGGCAATATGGTTGAATTAACATACAATGTGATGGTCCGGATGAGGATTTGGAACAGCCGACGCGTTTCTTTTTTGATTGCAAACAAACCCACTTGCAGTGGCTCAAGCTAATTAACATCGTATTATTATTTTTGCCCAGTACGCGCGTTTTCTCGCGCACACCTCTACTGTTGAATGATAATATAGCCTGCTGACAGTCGGTGGACATTTACGAAGGGCATGTTAAAATCAACTCTGAAAAACAAGTGTAGTCTAGCCAGAGCAGGCATTTGTCGATATCAAATCGATTGGCATGTGGCATCCAAAAACAAATAAGAGAAACAAATTGTGTTTAATTTGTTAACTATATAAATTGGCAACCAGGAATTGTGCCCAACAGTATTTTATTGGCGGTTCGATTGCGAATACAAGCATCAGGAGAAACCACGTTTGGTGCTTGGTGGCGGTGCCTGACAAACAACTTGCCAGACTAGTGATGGTCGTTTAGCCGATTGTTGTCCCCAGCTTAGTTCATTTGCCGTTTTATATAGTAATCATTAGTATTATGGTCATATCCATGCGGCCAAGTACATCCTCACTCTGTGTTTTTATACCCAAGACTGCGGCTGCGGCGGCAACTTTGCCTCTGCGCGTGGTAAGTGCTTCCCCCTGTATAAACCGCCTCGAGACTGCTCAACAGAAATCTCGCTAACCAACTTGTCCATCTTCACCACTCAACCAACGCAATGGAGACGCTCGAGATTCATTCAAAAGCATTCCTAATAAAATGGGTTTTGGTGCCGGATAGTTGTTCTATACAATGGCAGCTGAAGCCAAATAAGAAATCAATGTGAGTGCTTGCTTCCATCTTTGGTGCAACAGAACGTCTCGATTAATCGAAGTCTCCAGCAATTTCGGCATATTCAGACGGTCGCCAGGACTAAAAGATAAAGAACCTCGATCCTCGCAATCAGATTCCGCACAGATAGATCGACTGCGGTCTTCGTCTGTCGTGACAATTACCTCACCAGCACCTGGTGGAACAAGTCCGACGTCCTTCTCAGGGGCCTCGCTCGACGAGCGACTAGTGCAGTCTGGCCTTCAACCTGTATACTGGCTAGGAAAATGTCATGCAAACGCTACCCTAAAAGGGTCGTATATTGTAGCTTCAGGATCGGGCGGCATGTTCGCCTTCGTGTTTGACAATACGTTTTCCAAGACACTGTCCAAAACAGTTCAATTTGCGCAATCAATCGTCCTGGTCAAAGACGCAGATTTATTAGCCGGAAGAAGCGCAACAACAGTAACTCTTCCGTCTATAAATAGAAGGAGAAGGAAACCTGTTGCCCCCGATGTTCGGCAGCCGAATCCGCAATCTTCTGCTAATCCTGGAGATGGCTCCTCGCCCGCGGTAGAACCAAACTCAGTACCTACACCTGGAGTGGACGACAGATACCATAGCGGTGTTCTATTGAAGAAGCGAAGAAAGAGACTACAAGGCTATGCTAGGCGCTACTTTATGCTCGACTGCGATGCCGGCATGCTGTCATACTACCACGATGTCTCATCGTCCTTGTTACGTGGTTCAATTCCACTCGCAATCGCAGCCGTTTCAGTTAAACCACACACCAGAGAAATTTTCATTGATTCGGGAGCAGAGATATGGAACCTTAGAGCGATGTCTGTGAATGACTTTGACAATTGGAAGAACGCATTGGAAAAGGCCCGCACGCTGGTCCTTGCCAGTGAACACGCGCACCCTCCACCTCATTCTTCATCGCCATCTGCAATGCCGTCAGCAACTACGATTCCGCAAATAGACAAGGATTGGACCGGAATGGAAAACATTGGCGAGAAGTTGAATGAAGCATTACTCTTGTGTCGCAAATTAGGCGGAGGTTCCCCATACTCAGGTCCAGAAGATTCTGCAAGAAGTAGTGGAGGAGGTGCCAGCGGCGGCGGCGGCGGCGGATATTTTGGTCTTGATGCCATGGTGGAGCAAGTTTCTACGATTGTTCCCCCTCCAGTAAGTACCACGACCAGCTCGGCCACATCTGCAGCGAGTACAGGGACAACCACGCCTGCAGGTATTCCCGTGGCTGCAGCACAGTCCGGATCATCATCGGCTTCATCCACTGTCAGTTCTCGGCGGCAGCCTTTCTGGCGCAAGAAATCGCGTGATAGTGTTGTTCCTACTTTGAGACCGAATTCGTATCTTGGCAACCCGTCGCCTGTATTGGCAGCATCAAAAGCACACATGGAAACTATTGAGGAATTGCAAAGACTGTTAGAACAAGTAACAGAGGATTATTCGCGGTTCCTTATAGTAACGCAACAAAGGTCGATCTCGCTGCAGCCGTTGAGTAAGACTGTATCACTTGATGGCATCTCTGTATATTCCGAGTCGGAATTCTTTGATGCTGAAGAGGATCCTGCTATTCTTATTTTGGCCGATAATGACGATGTTGTTGAAGATATTGTGGTTGTGTCCGATGATGACGACGATGAGCGATCTAGCTCCTCACTACGGCGTCTCTCGTCTGGCTCATCTTCGATCGTTCTCACGCCGCTTACTCCGAAGAAAACAGTCAGCCGTGACTTATTTCCGCTTCCAATAGTCGAATACATTAGCCGAAGGACCACTGTTCCTCCAAATCATGTCCTACCGCCAAGCTTAATCCAATTCGTTCGCAAGAATGTCGGCAAAGACCTGTCCACCATCGCGATGCCGGTCACTGCGAACGAGCCTCTCTCGCTTTTGCAACGCTACTCAGAGACTATGGAATATTGTACTCTCCTCGACTCTGCAGCCAAGGCGCCTGTCGAGACAGGTGATCAGATCCTGTATATTGCCGCGTTTGCTATATCATGTTTGTCAAATACAAGGTCAAAGGATCGTGCGCTGCGAAAGCCATTCAACCCGCTTCTGAACGAGACGTTCGAGTTAGTCCGCGAAGACCTCAATTTTCGATTCCTGTCAGAAAAAATTTCGCATCGTCCGCCAATCATGGCGACCTACGCTGAATCCTTAAATTGGACGTATTCATACTGTCCACAGCCGGCCCAAAAGTTCTGGGGCAGGAGTGCCGAAATTATCAACGACGGGCCAATCACTATCAGCGTTGAGTCCCCGGACGGTGTGACAACTACGTACAGTTATGTGATGCCGACCACGTATTTGCGCAACGTTATTGCTGGTGAGAAATACATCGAGCCGGCAGGGCTGGTAACTATTATCGCGTCATCTGGACACAAAGCTGTGGTTGAATTTAAGTCAAAGTCCATCTTCTCGGGACAGCGTACCGAGGAAGTTTATGTCAAATTCTTTGGACCCCAAAATAAAGAACTTGGCATGGGACTGGAAGGAAAGTGGACTACCGAGTTAGTGCGTACTCCGGATAACAAGAGGATATGGACGGCCGGTTCACTGTTGCCGGAATCGCGACTCCGTTATGGCATGCCCGATTTCTGTGCTTCTTTGAATCACATTAGTGATATGGAAAAAGGCAAATTAGCGCCAACTGATAGCCGTCTACGGCCCGATCAGCGATATTTGGAACAAGGTAAACTTGAGGAGGCTGAAGAGCTGAAGAAAAAGCTGGAAGAAATGCAGCGCGAAAAGCGAAGGCAAGGAAAAATCGTTGCTGAAGGCGTTAGTAGTAAGTGGTTTACCAAAATTGATGACGGCGTTTGGGTGCCTATTCAGGGTGAGCGCGGGTATTGGGAGTGTAGAAAACGAGGCGACTGGAATGAGTGTCCGACGCTCTGGTAGATTAACACAGGCAACCGTGTATTATTAATTATATGGGTGGTTTTAGAGGCAAAGGACTTGTCTTCTAGCTAAAAGCAGTTTAATAGCAGTTTACAAATCTCGTGATCTCGTGCCAATAGGCATAATCTGCATAGATACGTTGTAGATAACTCCTCTATAGTCTGAATTGATAAGCTCTCGCCTCGGTCCCGGTATATCCAATATATATTCTGAGAACTGTTTTTTGGTGCCAGCACGAATATCGTACACCTGCACCAATTAATTAGACTGTGTTCTGACTAGGTCACGGCCAAAAAAAGGACAGCCAGTCATGTTGCGACTATAGGTCCATAGCTGTCCACAAATCCATAAAGAAAATGGTTCATTAGTTCTCTATCAGCATTCTGTGCTGTATTCGTGCATGAGTTACTGCCGAACATCCTATGCGTCTCACTCGGTGGTGTGTCGTAGCTAAAGTGTACACCAAACCGAAATTTATAGGGTTAGGTGTACATAAATTAAATCAAATATACGAATTTATGCCATTGTCGTAAAAGAGTGTTTATCGCATGACAGGAGAGGTTTACTCCATTAGTTAGTCCAGTTCAAGGTGCAAACTGTGCATAGTTTTTTTAGTGTGGGGTTAGGCTTTCGTACTCGAACTTCCACCTATGTTATGTAGTCGTGCACTGACTGTACATTTATTATCGACGATTTCAACTTCAGTAAATAGTAACGACGATTAGACATTCCGGCAGTCATCTGCATTGCTTCTTACCCTGCTGATTCGTATACGCCATCGGGTTGGCTGAGAACAGTCGTGGATAAATGGCAGATGTTCGCCGGTCAAGTGAAGCAACTACCCGGGGTATCACAGAAGTATTCGCATCCGACAGTATAACTGACGAACTTACAAATGTTGATGTTGACGCGACTGATAGACGGACATTGGAGGGAGAGATCGCAGAAGAGTCAAGATTGGGAACCACTGCCGGGCCGCATGCGGTCATTCGAGGAGTTAATGAAGTCGAAGCGCCGGTAGAACTTGGACCAGACGACAAACCTGGAACATTGGAACGACGGCTGTCACAAGCCAGTGCACGAGACGTGATAGAACAGCAAGAGCGGACGGCAGGAGACTCTAGTGTATCCGTACAATTGCCAAGCAGGAAACCGTGGTCGTACGTTTACAATGATGATAGGATTGAAGTGGTGTTATGGCTCATATTTTTCTCTCTGTTGGGGGTTCTTGCGAGATTAGGGATTCTTGCGTTGGAATCGTACCCGGGATCTTCGGTGGATCCTTTGGTTTGGGTGCAATTTGTCGGGTGTGTGGTCATGGGATTCTTGGCGGAGTCGAAGAATTTCTTCAATATCAGTGATGGGTATGACAATTCCACCCCTTCTTTGTTCAATGTCATAGTGCAAAGCTAAAGGAAATCATAGTCGACATCTTCAGATCTTTGTCGGCCTTTCGACCGGTTTCTGCGGATCATTGACAACATTTTCATCCTGGATGCAGACTACATTTCTTGCCATGGCGAACGCAAGTCCGTCGTATAAGCGACCTCGTGGATACAGTGTGCTCGGATTATTTGACGGAATTATCGTGACCCTTTGTTTGTCAATTGCTGGCATCAAATTGGGTGCACATGTCGGGTTATTTACTCGAAGCGTGTGGCGACGACTTGTACATAAATTTTCGTCGGAATTTGTTGATAGAGACAAAGACGACGAATTGTCACCTGTTCGAACAAAGTATGGGTTTGAGATGGTCAGTGGTCGACACACAATCCCGGTTCTGAAATTACTGTCTTTGTTATTGGGATTAGGATGCTGGGTCGGCGCAGTTCTCATGGCAATATTTATCTCTCGATGGCGCGGAATCGTCTTGTTTCCGTTAGTATTTGGTCCATTGGGGACGTTGACGCGGTGGCTCTTATCGCGGCATATGAATCCCTTATATCCTTCGTTTCCTCTCGGCACATTCACTGCCAATATTCTAGGAACCGTGCTAATAGGAATATTTGCAATCATACAACAGCGGGTGGAGAGCAAGACTGGTTGTCAGGTCTTGCAAGGGATGATCGAGGGTTACTGTGGGTGTTTGACTACGGTATCCACATTTGCGCTTGAGTTGCAAGCGCTGCAGAGTAAGATTATAAAATTGCATCTACGCATGTCATTGTTTGCCTGACATTAGTGTAGGAAGCCACGCATGGAGGTATGGTAGCACCAGTGTAGTCGCTGGAGTGGTTGCCATGTGCTTGACCATGGGTGTCGATGTGAGTAGCATTCCGCCAGGTCGTCGTAGCAGGATTTTGCTAACCACTTCATAGAATTGGCGATTTCGCACATTTGTACAGCGGACATGTTGATCTTAATGGCAGGTAATATAATAACGGACGCAGGATAGGCGTTATGCTGTAATCATAGACATCGTTTTCTTCATTTCAATAATAGGTTAATGTTAAAGAGATTTGTGAGTCAACTCCTTACGACCCATGTCGGAGTCTCGCAATAAAAACTCCAGATCCGTAGGGCTTTGGATTCCTGTCGAGTGATCGCCTGATCGCCACATTACCAGAGGCCCTCAAAATCTAGAGGCTTGATGTACAAATTGGATAGCGTTGAAAAACGAAGCTCTCTTAAATACCTCTTGAAATAAATAGAATGGTGTTTGGCGAACCGGATAGGATTACACCTAACCCTGACAATTGGCTTTCAAGCACAACTTTGGCACAGATTCCTTGTCGCCCGGCCCTAGAACATGCCGACCAGATCCGAATGGTGGACCCACCCAGTAAATGACTTTCTGTGTGAATATGGTATAACCGTGCTATTGGTTTGTCAATATGTCACCCTAACCCTTAAAAGATGAATTCCACCATCATGAGCCACTTCCCACACGGTAGAGTTGGTGGATGCGAGGGCTCGAACTCGTACTTCTCGCACACATAAGTTGGCTGTGCGAACCTCGCGCAAGCCTCCCAAATTCACACAAATTGCTAGATAGGGCTGTAATGCGGGATAATCCGCCATCGGTTATACATTTGGCGGATTAAATAAATCTACTAATTGGTGAATGTGAGATAAATCTGGCCGAGTCGATAAAGTACTTTAAGCGTTTCGAGAACTCCTGTTGCTTAATTAACTGCCACTTGCCGGCGTAACTGCCATATCAATCTTTCCTAATAGGGAAAGTATGGCCTTATCCGCCTTATCCGACAACCCGGTGATTTCCCATATCCGGTATCACGGTATGCGGAATCCGCCAACAGCCATAATGCAACGTTGCATGTGCCCATGGTATTCACTCGTCTGTCACCAGACGTAACACACAGGTTGGGGCGGAGACAGCTCAGAAGTCACGCCACATTAAATCATTAAAAACCTGGTTATGTGTGAATTGGCTGACAAGAGTGAGTGTGCCGCCTGACAAAACAGCCCTAACCCTGAATCTTATTTGTATGGCGCCTGACAGGCACGAGTTCCGGTGGTTGGAATTATAACACGATTTGTATGGTTAACTAAAGGAACATAACTGAGTTAATTATCCGTACGCCTGACAAGACAAACCCAAACCCGGACTCATCCATTTGAAGGATGGAATTAGTTAACAATAGAGATATTTCGCCACCAGGTTTGAAACTTCCGTAGCGTCATATTAAGGTTTACGCTCAAACTCTCTGACGGCGTTGACTAGGCAAGATGTCAACAACGCGAACGCGCCCCAAATCAAAACGCGCTCGAGAATTATCTGCTATCTGGCCCTCAGTGC
>PPJW02000142.1:0-12748 GCA_003705905.2 Lipomyces sp. NRRL Y-11553 | reverse complement strand
TCCACGGATATGACTAATCAAGATTGCTTTATCCGTATCCGTATCCGTATCCGTCTAATGTCTATCCGTATCCGCAATTTTTCACGGATATCCGCGGATATATCCGTTATCCGTGTATCCGTGCCGATCCCTAAGCTTGTGTCCGATGCGGAGCTCTTCCAAAGTCTTATTCAACAGATCTGCTATATTCTCTCCAGTGTGGGCACCGTCGAACTCGAGGACATGCTCCCGATAGTGATATTCTTGGGTCAGCCAATGTCCGATCACTCCCAGCATAGCCTTCGAATTTTTGCTGGTCCAAACGTCCAGCGACATTGCAATGCTCTTGCAAGTCAGTTCCAGCTCTTCGACCAATTGATCTCTACACAAAGTGAATTCCGAGTCAATTCGACAAGCGACCGTTTGGGGGCAGTTGAACGGAAGTGAGACACCAGGTAGATCGTTCTGTTGGAATGCTGAGGATTCAATTGCCAGGATGGCCATATCATCCATGACAATCCAACGTACCAAATTCTGCTCCAATGTCTTGCCTACATTATCCTTCGCACTTTTCCTGAACATTGTAGCAACCGATTGTTGTCTCATTTTCCCGTCGTCCCCTCCACGGTCATCCTCGCTGCCAGCGGATTGAATGCCATGCCTGTTAAGGGGAAGTATCATGTTACTCGTGGACGTCGCTCGGGCAGAATCTGTCGTCTTCCAATTACACATTGTGCATCGTATCTCCCTATCCTCTATTGGTCCTTTTTTGCCTCGCTTTGGATATCAAAACACTCCAGAAGGGGAAGAAATGCCGAAGTGCGACTACAGTGAGAGTTTTTGACTCCTGGCCAGAAGTGTGGATCGCTGATCCGAACCGCGAGAGGGATCTGACAGCTCTTCAACTGACGAAGTTTGTTCCTGAGGAACTTTCTGCGCTTGGAGTCGATTGACTTGCCGAGTCTTTACGTGTAATTGGTTCCCCGCCCTCAAGTGGTAAATCTAATGGCGATTTCTTCGCGCTCTAGCGTTATTATAGGGTCGATTGTATTTTCTCCTTGTTGTGTTCGCAACTACAATTGGAAATACTTATAAATGGTATGCTATCTAATAGTTGCAAATAATGCGTAGTATAAGGAGGAAACCTTTATAATATAATCCTCTTTTTGTCGCAATAGGAAATAAACTCGTGGGTGAGGTGCACAATATGATTATCCGTAAGAAGTAACTGGTAACCATTTTCTGTCTTGGGACGTATAAAAATCAAAATATTAAAGCCATTCAAATGCGATCTTGTCAGTTGAGAAGCCATTTTCACTAACTATAACTTTGCAATTCTCAACTTTGATATATTGGAACCACTGCTCTAATATAGCCGTGCTGGTGAAGGTGAGAATAGGTGGGATTGAATTCCCTATTGCACTTGTACACTCAATCAGTAAGATCAATTCACGCGATAAAGCACTTGGTGAGCGTGCAGCAGCTTAGTATAAGCAGTTACAACTGCTTCATTATCTCCCTGCCCAATTCGAAAGCCAGTCTCATCAAAATTGTATATATTTGAAGGCGTAATCTTGTTGGTTCGAATCTCTTTTCTAGATGGTCGTACCATGCTTGTATAATGCCCAAACCCTCTACATTGAACCGATCTAGATCAATAGGCTTCTGCTTGATTGTTTTATACTCAGACGGCAATCTTTTAATGAAGTGATATACTCAATTATTACCGACTATCGATGGAGATTCATTCTCAGAATGCATAGGTTTGAGCATAGAATTTGTAAAAAACCTTGCCAAAAAGCGCGTCTTATATAAAAAGATCATTATAGTCCTGATTTATACCAAAAGGATTCATCCCAAAATTATCGGGGAAAAGTTCCATGAACGGATCTAGGGATTCCATACCCAACACGCTTTGCATATCATTCATGCCCATTACTCCAGAAGCACCATTTGTAGCCGGAAGGCATTCCGAATTACCATTAATCGAGGTGCTTTGCATTTCTTCTCCTTGAAATACGTTCGCCAATGGTACCGCACGACCGCCATAGGAAAGCCTTTGCATCTCGCGTACATATCGGGCCTTAGCCATAAGCCGATTAATAGGTCGCCATAGCGTGCCCTTTTTTTCATGCTCCTTTATTTTCCATACATCGTAAACCATGCATACATGCTCCCACGCGCGATCACAATCCGAACTTGGCAGACGCGAGCAGATTTCGGAGAGTACGAAAGCCACGGCGTGCCATTGAATATGCGTTTTCTATACAAAATTGCAAAATTAGCATGATTTGTTTTGAAGTGTTTTTCTAAAACTGAAATATCAAGAAACATATTTTCAAAGGAGAAAATCAATCTCTAGAAACGGGGAGCTTGATGAGGCAGCTTTAGAAACATCTATGTGATCTTTAAAACAATATTTCAACTTGTAAATCATTCTCTGGAAGGAAATATAGGATGTGAAATTTCATACCGAATGCCAGGTCCATTTGGATATGTCCTTGTTCGTCAGAAGCAGCGAGGATTGCTCGAGAACCTCAATACTTGTCAGGAACAACTTGTCCCGCATGCTAGCGTCACCCTGTAGAATACCGCTTCCACCAGGTGGCCAATGCACAACGAGCCATATGCGCGCTATAATCAGACGAGCAACGGTCAAACTGAGGAGTTGGAATGGCACGCGATTATCACAGTGGGGTAGATAGCTTTGATGCAATCGATCCTTCAGCTCTTCCGCCAGTATCTGCCGGTCCTTCAAGCTGAGCCCATCAGGTGGGCGGCCGGGAAAGCGCATGGAAGGCGGGACGTGACTGATCTTCCAACCCGTGCGCATGGCCTCCGACCTTATCAGAGAAAACGTCATGTCGCAAAACCCATCGCGCTCTGGTGGTGGTGTTGTCATCTCGGGTACCAAGTCGCGGTCGTTAATATGTAGCGGAACTTTCGTATCGAAAGTAAACTCATGCACAATGGGTTCACCGCCATGGTACTCGGACGATCGTTGGTCCAGAAGGCATATGTGTAACCAAAGTCGTCGTCGTAGCTCCGTCTCAAAAGGTTTTAGGCCGAAGGCGGTGCCGTCACGGTGCAGGCCCATAGTTTGTGCTATGTGAAAGACAAGCGACGTCAGTGACCAGACAGTGCGGCTATCGTCTTCGTTGCGGAGGGCCGATAGGAAAAGTACGGCAGCCTGGATGAGAATGATACTTTGGGTGTTAAGCAAGTTGGCGCGGGCCATGGCTTGCTCAACCGCGAAGCGATATTTTTCTATGGCAGCTTCACGAGACATGCCCATGATGTTTATGCACTGTTCTGGACCCATGCTAATGACAGCAGAGTAGTATATGGCGAACAAGAGAGCCTCTGTGTTCTTGTCAATGGAATCCAACCGAGCGATAACATCCCAGTACATGCGGGTTGTGGTCGGTATATGGAAGATATGCACCATGGGTACCACGTTCTCGATGAAGACTTGAAGTAAGGCCACAGACTCGGGCAGTGGAGGATGGTAAGACTGCAGGGAATAAGCTAGAGCTCGAAAACCCAGTATTGCTGCGTTTGAACCAAGTGGTGGCGACGAGATGTCCTCGTATATACCATCCTCGTCTTCAAACGCTGGCTCAGCCAATAAGTTGCGCAGTTCTTCGATCTAATTGATTCATGTCATCAGACATAGTTATCTCAATCCGAATCTCATATTACATACCTCGCTGCCAAGATTCGCCCACAGAATATTGCTGATGTAGTAGCTCCTTGTCTCATCAATAACTAGCCTTCCCAGCTGTTGATCAACGGAACTCGAATGGTCAAGGCTGCTAGTAACCGATGATGCATTCTCCGTGTCCAGTGAATGTTTATCAATCTCCACCGATCTGGTCGATGAGGTTTCAGGATCTGGTAGGGCCCGGCGCCGGATGATGGTCTCCAAACGGGACAGACGATCGACTAACTCCGAATTCAAAGTCTTTCGAGACTGTTTTGCAGCTCGACCTGGGCCTGGCGGATAGACACATCCATGTCCGTGGCATGCTCGGACACAATTAGCGCAGGGCTGCTGGCGGTCGCATTTCACCTTGCGATGACGGCAGAAGGTGCAGCTGCGAGGGTGGACATGGCTAGGCTTTGGCGTTGAGCTGGCTGGTCCATTGCTATGATTTACTGATGATGGCCGCAGTGGTGGTAGTGGCGATGAGATATCCATAGAATTTCGTGAGAGATAGCATCCCTGAGAAGACAAGAAGATGAGAAGAATGAGAGAAAATAGGCTCGTGTTACATCCTTACTTAAGCCGGTGCGACTTAACTAATCCTAACTAAGCCTAATTGCCCTGAAACGAGTGAAAGGGACAACTACCGGGCAGAAGAGAGCAGCCGCACGCCCCGCTGTCAGGGGGGCCACGAACGTTGAGGTTGCGCATGATAAAATGTTCAGTAGGGCAGACGTACAAGTGAGATAGCCAGTGGTTTATACAGTAAGGGCCGCATATAGGGCAATAGCGTCAACCATCTTATATAGTAGTGCTAAATCTAGTAATACCCTTATTAAAGCCTAAAGAGGCACTTACTTGCTTAGTAAATTAATATAAAAAAAGGAGATTCATGGGGCTTAAACCAACCATTCCTCTTTGGGACTAGCGTTGATTGACACTTGTGTACTACGTGTTGCACTTTGGTAACCAGGATTCTCCCCGTTTCTCAGCAACCGGAGTTACCTAAAGCTGATTAAATCCGACGGGCTTGTAGAGTATCAAGTAAACAACGCGACCTGACTACGCGTTAGTCGTATCTAAATATCACCAATTACCGTATCATTCTCTCCGCAAAAGTGACACTAAAATGGATCCAGCAGTTGCTTTCTTTCCTGAACCCGCCGTCAACAACTCCTATAGTTTGTATCTGGGCATGGTATTCGAATCGGTAGACCACGCAAGACAATTTGTCAACGCGTATGCGATCCATCATAATTTCGCAGTGAAAAATGGTGCTGTGAAAAACAAAGAGAAGACTCTGTTGCTTTTGTGTAAATGTGCCAGAAAGCCATTTAACATTAGAAATCTTCCATTTACCGAAGGAAGTACTGGCGACAACGGCCTTACTCGTCAGAAAGACGCGAGAAGCATGCTCTGCGATTGTCCGTGGAGTGTGCGATTCAAGAAGCAGCTCAATGACACATGGGCCGTAACGGAGGTTGTTGACCAACATGAGGGGCATCAGCTTGAAGGTATTGACCCCTTCGCGTATCCGGAAAACCGACCCTTGACCTCTGTCGCCAGGGAAGCGATGCTCAATCTTGTTCGGCACTCTAATGCATCGTTCTCCACAATTGCGTCAATGCTTAACACTACACACGGGCTCTCGTTGCTGGGTAGGGATGTCTACAATCGTTCGTACGATTATTCTCAGAATCCAGGTACGTCAACTGCAAAGCTCATCGAGAGATTGCGCGATGAAGGCTTCACTTATCGCGTCAAAGTTGCTATGGACAACACCCTCGAGTCACTGTTTTTCTGTAAGCCTCGAGATGTTCAGATGGCACGCCTGTACGGACAGATGGTGATTATTGCTGCAACTTACAAACGAACCGCTTCCGCTTGCCATTAGTCAACATCGTTACAGTCGACCACAACTTGCGCACCGTTAGGATTGCATTGTGCTTTATCAGCAATGAGCAGACAAGCACGTACACTTGGGTCCTAGAACAGCTAAGTAATATACACAGCATTCTAACTCATAGTTCGAGAGTCTAACATTTATAGCAGAAGAGATAGTATATCCCACGGAAGCACCCAGAGTCGTAATCACCGACGCGGACAAAGCCTTGATGAAGTCTCTGCGAGAAGTCTTTCCGACGAGCATTAATCAGCTCTGCAGGTGGCATATACAGCAGAACATCATGAAGAACTGTCGAAAATATTTTAGCCGCGTGTCCGACTTCGACGCCTTTATGCAACAGGTCCAGAAGATTGCTAGCTCAATAGATCGCGACAGCCAGGACGAAGAGTTAAAGCAGTTGAGAGATAAGTTTCCTGCGCAGGCCGTCGAGTATTTTTTCCACCAGTGGTGGGACAATGGCGTCTGCGAATGCTGGGCAGATATCTACATTCGCAACCATCCTAACTTTGGGATTGCAACCACTTCCAGAGTTGAAGGTAGTCACGGCGCAATGAAGAGTGCGTTGACTTCATCTTCTGGGACTCTCCAAACTGCTACAAATAAAATTAACAGCAGGAGCACAGAAAGCTCACGAGAGCGTTCCATCACGGGCTCGAATAAAGATCTGTTTGTGCGCCTAGATATTCGACAGCAGGCTGAGACTGCAGCGTTATGCACGTCAATCTCCCGATTCGCGTTGGAGATGATATACGCAGAAGTAACGAAAAGACTGCATCATCAGGAAGAGGAAGGCGCAGCAGAGGGATGCAGTTGTGCAATTAGGGGCCGATATCTTCTGCCATGTTCGCACCTGATAGAGCCCGGCCAATCTATTGACTTGACGTCAATACATCCTCGTTGGAGAGTCCACGCCACCCTTCCACCTATTAATGTTGCTTCAGAGCATATAGATCCGCAAATGCTCTCTGCGATCCGAGACCCCCCACTGGCAATTCCCACAAAGGGGCGTCCGAACTGGAACGCGGAGACTCCAAACATCCGCGGAGGTTGCCCAGCAAACAGCAGACCGAATAGAGAAGGTCAGGCGATGCGGGTCTTGTCACAGAGCTGGGCACAATCGGCGCTCGTGTCCGAAACTCCGGCAACATCCGCAAGGAGTCGAGCAGGAAGGCACCAGAGAGCCACCATGACGATGAAAGTCCCGTTGACGATGTTGACGATGACGCAAACGATGCTGAGTTTGAGGGAATGTGGGCTGACGTGCTGCCACTAATGTAGACATAAGCAGGATCGTGGTATGTGGTATTAGGAGGAGGTAGAAAGGTAATCGAATTATTACAATGGGTAACATAGTTGCTGAAACCCTGAAACCCTGAAACGTTTGACGCTGATAATTCTGGTACGATAGAGCCGGACGTTGATACGTAAGTGTCAATCAACGCTAGTCCCAAAGAGGAATGGTTGGTTTAAGCCCCATGAATCTCCTTTTAAAATAGTTTTGCCTAATGACTTTTCTTATATAAGTTAGTGGTAAAGCCGTGTTTTTATATCATCACAGCTTTTACCCAATGACTTCTGCATTTCATATGAACCCAATCATTCCTATGCCCACAGGATGACCTTTCCTAATAGTGTTAAGGTGGCGCTGACTAATACGGATAAGGCTTATGCGCTCCGAACAGACCTGCCCAGGGCCGAGAATACGGGTCAAACGACCACGCTAGGACACGACAGCCACCGATTCCGCCGGGATTGATACAGTAGAACCCCGTTAAGCCGATGTAATGTTTACAGCAATTTCATATCGGTTTAGCGAGGTTATCGGCTTATTGAAATGGATTAATATCCATGAGGCGAATTTTTACAGAAAATACTATCGGTTTAACGCGGTTATCGTCTTACAGCGAATCGGCTTAACGAGGTTCAACTGTACATCGAAGGAGTTAGCGTGCAGCAGCCCTAATGAGTGCCCGTGGCCCGGGGCAAAAACAATCATGACCGACCCCCTGAATCCCCCTTCCCCCTTCCCTACTCCGTAATATCTTATAGTCTCTAGCCCCGATATTAGTCCCCACAAGAATAGTGCGTGCAACTACTGTAGTATTTCTTTGACTACTCCGGTAATACTGGACACAATCACTAACATCCTAAGGAGCCAATTATGGGCATCTGGCAAGGCTGCTATCGACAGCAGAAACAGCCTCTGTGGAAGGTTAGTCGTAGGGGACCAATTTCAGTGGGCCAGAGACTGTACAGTACTTTTGTACCGAGTACTGCGAGGCGAGGCGAGGTCGGTAACGCATAAGGACGGATAAGACGGGAGCAAGAATGATATCAGTGTTCCAAGGTCACCACCACAAAAGATATAAGCATTCCAGAAACGGGAATAAATCCCATTCAACACCTATGTCCTAGGTATCGAAGGTATCCTCCATTTCACCAGAATGCAAGCCGGCGAGCATGCCGCCGCGCCCAACGGAGGTCTTTCCTCCCAAGCCAACACCGACAACGAGAAGTCAAAAATCGCGTCTCTAGATCAACCACCACAGGGCAAACCACCAGCAGCACCTGGGATAGTCGACTTCGAAGGCCCAACTGATCCCTACCGCCCTATGAACTGGCCGTTCCGAAAGAAACTCATCACAACGTTCTTATACGGCCTGACAACTTGCTGGGTCACCTTTGCTTCGTCCATCTACTCTTCCGGCCTCGGATCCATCAGCGATGAATTCCATATAGGCAAGGAGGTCGCGTCTCTAGGCATTTCTTTGGTATTGATCGGATTCAGCCTTGGGGTGCTAGTATGGGCACCCACGAGTGAATTGTTCGGCCGCAAATGGTCAGTTCTGATTGTATGTACTACAACTTGATATCTAATTATCCAAACCCATATTTCGGCTCTGTCTCCAACTGAGTTGAAGCTGATTTGATGCCCAATATAGCCCTATTTTATCGCAGCTGTCTTTGCCTTTGGTACAGCGACCGGAAAGGACATTCAAACAGTCCTCATCACGCGATTCTTCCTTGGACTTTTTGGAAGTGCTCCAATAACCAACGTCGGTGGCGTCATGGCAGATATCTGGTCACCTCAGTTTCGTGGTATCGCCCTGGTTAGCTATGGCTTGTGCGTGGTCGGGGGCCCGACTATCGGACCGGTTATTGGTTCAGCGCTCACATCAAGTTATCTCGGTTGGCGGTGGACATCATACCTCACAGGTATCGTGATGATGGCTCAGTTCACTGTCGATGTGTTGGTGCTGGATGAGACTTTTCCATCTGCGCTGTTGGTCCACAAGGCGCGCCGATTAAGACTCGAAACTAACGACTGGTCTTTGCATGCCAAGGTGAGTAACGATATTCTGATTGATGCTTCAAGTTATATGAACTCCTCTGATCGTGTCCTGTGCTTTAGCACGAAGAAATGGACGTCTCCTTCAAGGAAATATATCAAAAACATCTCATCCGGCCTCTTCGAATATTGTGTACTCCGATTTGCCTCTTCATAACCATCTATACGTCATTCATCTACGGTAAGCTTAACAACCACTCTCATTCTCATAACCGTCGTGCTTACTAGGTGACCCAGGGATTCTCTACGCCAACCTCGAAGGCTACACGATCGAATATCAAGAAAATCGTGGCTGGGGACTGGTAGTCAGCAGTCTCCCATTCCTCTCCCTTTTGACCGGGATGTTCTGCGGAGCGGCTCTCAACGTTTGGAATAACAAATACTATTTCCAACGATTCAAAGCAAACGGTAACAAAGCTATTCCCGAGGCAAGGCTTCCTCCTATGATGATTGGTGGTATCGCATTCACCGGCGGCATGTTCCTATTTGGCTGTAAGTTATTTCAAACACCCCCCGCAAGCAAAAAACATATTTATCGCAAACCACGCCGCAAATATTAACAAATCCAAATTAGGGACATCTGCAATACATATCAACTACTGGCCCTCGATCATTGGGACGGCGCTACTTGGGTTCGGATTTGTCTCAATTTTCCAAGCTTGCTTGAATTATTTGGTAGACACATTTACCAGATTCAGTGCAAGCGCTGTGGCTGCCAATACGTTTATGAGATCCATGGTTGGTGCCGCGTTTCCTCTATTCGTCGTTCCGATGTATCATAAACTTGGAGTGAATTGGGGAAGCACGATATTTGGATGCATTGCTGCCTGCCTGATTCCTGTACCATTTCTTTTCTTTGTTTGGGGGAAGCAGGTTCGTGCCAAAGGAGAGTGGAGTAAGTTTAGTGTTTGAAGCGGATGTAGTCAAAGGAACCGATGGGGAATCCTGAAAGACTGTATATTTCTTAGGTTGACTGAAATAAAATTTTAGTTAATAATAACTTGCTCTGTTGCGGATAGTTCTCAAGAAATTCATAAACTCACGTCAGAGTGATAGTTTGTATTCATAGCTAGTCGACAATGCAACGGGCTGTTCATACGAAAAGAAAGGATTTAGATTTGCTGAGTGCCTCAGGGACGTTAAAGCGGGACTTTAAAGCATGGCATGCATCGCATAGAGTTTGCAGTATCGCTTTACTACTATTTGCCGTCGCCCGCCTCTGATGACTCATCTTTCATTGCGAATCTTATGCCAAAATGTAGTGAAGCACCTATTGGCTTGGCATTATGCAAGCGACGAATACCACGGCTGCCGTGGCGTACAGCGAATATTCGTTTGTCCGGCATTCAAATCTTTTTATTGCAGCGCACGAGATTATCGTTGGCTATATATAAGGCCCGCAAATTTACTATGGAGTTTGTTCGCCAAGACTTAACAGCGGGCTATCCATACTCCTATGTTGATAGCCAAAATGGCCAACAAGACTCTTGTTCGCCTAAATCGCGACTTCCACGTGGAACTTGGACATATTTGACCTCTAAGAATGCGTATAGTTTTGGTTCTTTTAATAAAACTGTAACGTGCATGATAAGCGAGTGAGACAGATAAGAGAGTGTGTGAGGGTTGGCAGCCGGTCAGCCTGATACTATATGGACGCGTAAAGCTTTTAGGCTTGTGCCCATATATTTTAGAATATCAGCTATGCCGGAGGAGTGTTTCAGGGTTTCAGGGTTTCATATACACTTCTCCGGTGTCTAGGGTTTACAACAAAGACTTTTAGCTACGGACTAAGCCGAGCGCACAAAACTAACAAACAAAGTAACTATGCAAGAAGAAAATATCTTCATACGGCGTTACGTAGTGAAAATATTTTCTCTCGACAATGAAAACGAAATGAAATATGTCTTCTGACATATTTCGGAGAAAAGCACGGAGCGAAAACAAGAAAAGAATGGCCAATGATAAAATTTCATCAACGGGAAAAGAAACGAGCGCCGGGATCGATGAGATAGCCTCGGAGTAAACCGGCATCTCGGAGTCGAGCAAGGCGAAAAGATTTGCACACGATGAGTTGCGGCTCATGCGGCTTCGCGGCTAGGTACTCCGCCTCAGACTGTGCGGCTCATTACTATGCAATTTCCATATCCTTTCAATCCGGACCAGAACCCTGAACCACCGGTTATATGTTCAGGCTGCCATCCAAGGAAACACGCGCGCTGCCGCTCCACCCTCCAAGCGACCGAAGCAATACCAAATGTGGTCCTTATCGGTGCCGATGGCGTCTGCGTCTATCTCGAGTTTGCTTTGAAGTTTGCCCAGGAATTGAGGAAACAACGACAGGTCTTCTCCGGTGAATCTCTGGGTCAGGGAGTTTGGCGCGAAGGCGCTTCAATGTCGAGCTAGGTCCAATGTTGCCTGTGGGAATGTGACCGGTACCGCCATGCGGCTGCTCTTGGGCCTGGGAGACGAGCTGCGCGACCTGGTCTAGGCGTTGTCCCTGATGTTGGATCAACATAAGCATTTGTTGAGTTTGAGACACCTGAAACTGCTGGAGCCAAGCCGGAGCGTCGACCGGATTGGTCTGAGGGGAAGGAATTTCGGAGGCGGATACCGTCTGGTCGGCCATGTCGTCGTTCGAATAATAAGCGTGTTCCGATGAGCTGTCCGATGTCGGTGTTCGGTAATAAACCATTCAATATAAACCAGCGAAACCGTTGTGATTTAGTCGAGTGAATTCTAATGTGAAAGGTTCAGGTCCTAAAGTCCTAATAAATAGAATTGATACAAAAGAATTCATTAAAGGAAGAAGAAAAGAAGAAGAGAAAGCGATTGAGAACTTTTAACTACGGCTGCCTCGGAGGTTAGGGTTATAGGCGGCCTCCAGGGGTCCGAGCCAATGGTCGGCTGCGAAGGCGCGGCACTTGGGCGTAGCCCTTGACATCGTGATCGTCCATGTTATGGTATTATTCTTTTAATCGGGAGAATATCCAGGATCACGTCTTGCTTACGCGTCACAAATTAATGCGTCGTGGAAGCCGCTGACCGGTGCTACAAGTGTTTGGATAGATGAGCACTAAATTTCTGAGCCGACACAGCTAGTGCACTAACGTCACGAAACTGTGTGCATATGCGAACTCCTCCAACTAATCAGTAGTTCTGCTTAATCGGGTTCATTAGCATATTGGCTGGCCACGGCTGGTTTTTATGGAATCATAGTACCTACTTTAGTCGGCTGCGATTTGATTTGAGGACGGTAACCTCTGTCGAGTTTTGTTTGAATGAAATGGCTTCGCAATGTACATCAATAGCCCGAACATATTCGTATGTCAATGATCGCATGCCAGCTGCGTACTCAGATTATGGTCAGTGGAAAAAATAAAAGTGTCACCGTAGATGATAGTAAGAGCGTGACTAATCTCTCTTATAGATTCGTTTCAAATACAATGGGGCGAGATAGAAAATTATGAAATTGTGAAGAAAGTTGGGCGAGGCAAATATTCGGAAGTTTTCGAGGGCGTGAAGGTTGTAAATCAGCAAAAATGTATTATCAAAGTGTTAAAGCCCGTCAAAAAGAAGAAAATTAAGCGAGAAGTCAAGATCTTGCAAAACCTGGCGGGGGGAGCGAATGTCGTTCATTTGCACGATATAGTTAGGGACGCACAGGTACGGGTATATAAGTCATTTTATCTGCGATTGGCTGACTGGGATATAGAGTCGGACTCCTTCTCTTATTTTTGAATATGTCAACAATATTGATTTTCGGATTCTTTATCCGCGATTCACAGATTATGACATCCGTTACTACATA
>PPJW02000141.1:0-13069 GCA_003705905.2 Lipomyces sp. NRRL Y-11553 | reverse complement strand
CTCTTTGGTTGCCGCCGGAAACGCTTTGGCGACAGCTCCACCGATCTGCTCTACGGTAAATCGGGTCGAGCCCGCCTGAACAATCACCGTGTCCGGGCGATCGATGATCTCGCGAGCAGGGCGATTAACCGCATCCAGAGCGGCCGTCTCCGCCCACGACCGCGTACCCTTCTCACGACGAATGTCGCCTCCGCCCCCACCAAAACGCCCCCTCTGGGGCCGGGCCGCTGAAGCGGCAGTCGATGACATAGCGAAGTAAAGAAAATTGAGCGTAGCGAAGTAAAGAAAATTGAGCGTAGCGAAGTAAAGAAAATTGAGCGTAGCGAAGTAAAGAAAATTGAGCGTAGCGAAGTAAAGAAAATTGAGCGTAAAACCGCTGTTTAGCGTAGAAAAGGCCGTGTCTGTAAAATAGAGCCAGTTGCGGCCATACCAAGAAGAAAGCACAGTTCCCCGTCCGATCAACACCAGTTAAGCTTCTTTGGGCCTACTTAGTACTGCGGTGGGAGACCACGCTGGAATCGTAGGTGCTGCAATTACTTAATTTTTTTTTATTTTTTGCTTTTATTTTTTCAAAAACATTTTTGGCACTCTTTCTAAGTAGTTAATTCATTTATTGCAGTTGATTCTGATTAGGAAGCAACAGTCACAAATTATAGTATAACTAGTTATATCAGCCATACATGAGTCGGGTTAGGGCATTCTAGCTTTGATCGAGTGTTCTGGTATAAGCCAGGCACACTAAACCACTACAACATTACCGGCTTGCAGTTCAATTCTACCTGTTTATTACATTGGTCTCGCTGGGTATCAGTAATGTTGTCTCAATCTTGCGCTAGGCACTCGATAATGCTTCGGCATTGGTCGCGAAATACTGGTGTCACTCGATCTTTTCGACTGGGCCGCGTAGCACAAGATGCGACTCGACCTGTGCAGTTTGCATCGCAGTCGCGCGTGCCTTTACGGCAGATGATTGGACTGAAAAGTATGCCACCAGCAGTTTCGACACCACTTGATATTGCGAAAGGTGGTGTTCCTGCTTTGATATACAGTCAGCGACGGATGACGACTGCCTCTGAAACTATTGCGCCGCCACCTTTGGGAGCATTTATGCGGAGTCTACCGAAGTCGGTTTTACCATATGCGCAACTCGTTAGGCTTGACAAGCCTGTAGGAACTTGGCTATTGCTTTGGCCTTGCAGTGAGTAATAGGTTGCGTTAGTAGATTGCAAACCCGGGCTGACGGCTGGCATTAGCTTGGGGCATCACTATGGCTGCGTATGCCACGAATGCTTCTCTACTCGATACTGCGTGGATGCTATCTTTGTTTGGAGTCGGTTCCCTAATTATGCGTGGTGCGGGATGCATTATAAACGATTTGTGGGATAGAAACCTAGATCAAAAAGTCGAACGAACAGCAATGCGACCAATTGCGGCCGGTCTGATCACTCCGAAGCAGGCAATCATCTACCTAGGTGGGCAACTCACACTTGGTCTGGGAATTCTGCTGTCATTACCGATCGATTGTCTTGCTCTCGGAGCTTCCAGCTTGAGTCTCGTTGCCACATACCCCCTATTCAAACGGTTCACTCATTATCCCCAGCTTATGCTCGCTTTTACTTATAATTGGGGTGCGATGCTGGGATTTCCAGCAATGGGCGTCTGGGATGTGCCCACCATGGCAGCCCTATACGCCAGTGGGATCTGCTGGACCATGGTCTACGACACAATCTATGCGCACCAGGATAAAAAGGACGACGTCCTGGCCGGGATCAAATCGACAGCTCTCGCATGGGGAGAAAATTCAAAGTCCGTGATGGCTGGCTTCACCGTTGCCCAAATCGCGTTGCTGACAGGCGCTGGCGTATTGAATGGTATGGGCCCAGCATTTTTCATGGGGGTTGCCTGGGCGGCATATAGACTTGCATCGATGATTAAAAATGTGCATTTAGATGTACCAAAGGATTGTTGGCGATGGTTTGTGGACAATATAAAGACTGGCGGCTTTATTTTCTTAGGCATTTTTGTGGATTACCTGCTGAAGCTCTTTGGACTGTTGTAAATGCATTACAGGCAATAGAACCTGGAAGGTAACTTCTGCATATATGAATACTTAAACGACATGACTCTGTTGCTCATTGTTCTATATTTCATGTATATTGCTAATTTACTTGTTGGCTTGTCGCTCTTCCCATTCTCTTGGTGTCAGAGTGAGCAATTGCATTGCGTGAATGCCGCCTTCAGCGTTCATTTCCTCGGTGAACAGCCGGTATACCGATCTGTGACGCATAGGTAATCGCTTGAAGAACAACTGTTAGTAACTATTTCCCCTTCTGTACTACTGCCATCGTACCTGTCCCTCGAATGCTTCGGATACAATTTCTAACCTGCATAGTTATAGTAAGCATATCAACCTCCCAATAAAAAAGGGATACAATGCGCACCGAAAATGAGTCTCCTTGCTCACGCTGTCCCGCATGGGAGCATGGTGCGCATGCTTGTGTGAGTCGTTGTAGATCTTCAAATGCGTAGGTTTCAGGTTCTGGGTCAGTACCCAACGGATCTTGTCTTCGTAAGGAGTTTCCGAACTGCCCAAGTCTGGGACTGTATCGCGAGCAGCAGACGCTTCGGTTGACATGTTGTTAGTCAGGCGTATCCAAACTGGCGAGAATTTAAGCGATGGGGACCGACGTCGAGATGCTAAGAGAAGCCTTGAAATTGGTCGATATGGAGACCCGCGTAGTAGTAGACGGACAGATGAGTACATATTCTGTCCGCCAGCTGTGCAGTGTTCACGGGGCTACTTTTGCTAGTAGCGGAAAGTCGGAGACGAAAGTGAAAGATTAATTACACGACTCTGTCGATAACTTTGAAGTAAAATGTAAATAATACTAGCCCCTGACTCATGGCTGAATATCGTCCACGTAAAACCATCCATCAGGACTTTGCATGGCATCACCATCCTTGCATATCAGGCTCCAATTAAAAATAGCAGGCTAAGTTCATATACAAAACGTAGATAGTTAATTGTATTTTTTTAAAAAAAAGTCAAATGGTAAGACGCTACTTCAGCAAATTTCCGGGGGTACATCCCTAACTATAAATTGAACTTTTGTAAATAGCTACGACATGACTTTGTTAATAATCAGTAAAAATGGGTGTCCGCCGTTTTTTGTTCAAATACGTCCAGGTAGGCGTAGTACTGTGGGGGCAACTAAGTGCGCGGATCGGTATGTGTCTTCGGCGTTCTTTCAATGTCTCTCGAGCTGGCCGTAAAGATTTGAATGTTTGAATTCTTCCTTCGCGCGCGCTTCTTCCAAAATAAACTGAACGCCACTGCCGAGATGGGTCTCGCTTTACCACCCAATCCGTCGGTGTCCAGTGAGCTAGTGGAAGGAACGAGCGAATTCTAATGTCCTGTAGAGGTTTCTCTAGAATGATGCTGTCGCTATATAATAAGCCCACAACTATTATCTACTGCGAAACCTATGTCCTTTCCCTCATACCTGAACAAGAACTGCTCCTACATTGGCGAATGTTACAAAAACTATCTGCTCGCAGTTGCCATATCATAGACGTCTTCTCCTCCACAGCCCATAAAGCCAATCCGCTTGCAGTTACCTGATTCAAGACGATCGGTACCATGATGAAGCTGTCAGCAAGTAGTCCAGCAGTCTGAAGGAGACTTTAAGGAACAGTGAGCAGGCCGAATGACATTTCCATCTAAGTGGCAGGATCGCCGGCACGAGTATATTATTCAAATGACCCCGACATTGCCCACTAGTGCAAAGGTGAGACGAGCATTACAATACTGTTTATATATTAGTTCGTCTAATTCATTCATATTGAAGACTGCACAGTAGAATCAACTTGCCAAGATTGATCTATCTGATGCGATGCTGTTTGGATACAGCAATGCAGACAAATAGCTTACCCCTGAATCTCGCTCGATCAATTCGTCGATCTGCTGTAGCCCCACGGTTATAAAAAGTACCAGCTTTATTACCCATTTGGGATGACTTTGGAATCAGAAATGGGACCGCCTCTAGTGTTTACAGGAGTGGAGGATCATTATCCCGGAAACTTAACTCTTAAGCAGGTCCAAATACTCTTTCGGCACGGTTCGTGTTCTACGGCTTGTAAATCCGTCGCGGTTTCAAGTAAAACTGACGTTATATTCTACCAGGCGAGAGGACTCCGGTGTTTAGATCAATTCAGCAATGGGATAAATGGGGCTTCCCGATATTTTGGCCGCTTTGCGAGTCGTCCTGCAGTTCACGGGTGGGACTGATTAATCCGAAGATTAAACAGGTCACTACGTTCGAATATGAACGCGAGATCGAGACACTAACAGAGGAAGATCCGTCACCGCTGTTTGCGAATGCTGGCAGGAAAGGTATCTGTACAGAAGGGCAGTTGACAGACAAGGGACGGCTCAGTGGACATTATCTCGGTGAACAAATGCGTGAATTATATGTCGACAAGTTAGCCTTCCTTCCTCGTAATTTTACGAAACCCTCCGACATATACCTTCGGTCTGTTCTTTGTTCCCCCCTACCACGCGATTGTGCTGCTGTGGAGGCTAACTTTTTTTTGCAGATCTACCGGAATAGTGCGATCGACAGAGACGCTACAGGCGGTCTTCAACGGATTGTACCCGTTAAATGGCCATTCAGCCACTCCGAAAATTCTGGAGCGATTCCCATTTGAGGAAAACTTACATCCAAATGTGCCTTGCCGGCGGTTACGTGAATTACAGACGCAGTTCCGAAACGCGGGCGCCAAGAAGTGGAATCCAAAGCTTGAAGAAGTGAGTCCAGTGCTCAAAGACATCTTGTCGAGTCCAGAAGCCAAGATTACCGTTGGCGGCAACCAGAACGCAGCATGGGCGATTATCGATACATATTCATCCGCACTAGCACATAATGTCAAGACACCACCAGGATTTGCTGATCGGCAAGTCGTGAACACTGTCGCCAAAGCGGCGCTCGAATCAGAGTTTTTGGGATATCAGAAAAATGCCGAGATGAAGCAATTGGGAATGGGTCGATTCTTCGCGGAAGTATTGCAAAGGATGACTATTGGTGACCCGGTCGTGAGTGACTCGGCTGCTGAGATTTCGCAAATGTTGGGACAGAAGGAAACAAAAGTTTACAGGAAAGTACCAAAGCTGGCGTTATACGGTGCCCATGACTCATCTATCGGCGCTATTTTATGTGCTCTCGGTGTCTTCGATTACAGGCAAGCTCAAACAATTTCTCTGGTTTTTTTTTTGGTGGCCAGTTGGCTGACTGTGAGTCAAAGGTGGATTAACTTTACGTCACATATCACGTTTGAACTTTTCGAGGAAAATCTAAAGCCATCAATGTGGTCTCTAGGAGGGCCCGGAAAGTTCGTACGAATCAAGTACAACGGTCGGCCGGTCACAATCTCTGCATGCCAGCAAAGAGGACGCCATTGGGAAGGCGATCAATCATTTTGCACATTGGTAAGTTAGTCATTCAGAAAACAAAGGTTTTACCATCGAATTCGCTAACAGACTGCAGGCCGCGTTTCAGGAGTTTGTAAGCACAGTTACTCCGAAAGATTGGAGCTCGCAATGCAACGAACATCTTGGGGACCAGGCACCGGAGTTGAATGAAGTGACGGAATCAGTTATAGCATAGTCTGATATATATAGATCACGGGATCGATATAACCATATGCATTTCAATAGATACACGAATATATATCCAAGAAATTATTTACATAAAATTCAAACTCTAGACACCGAAATGCAAGTAACCGTATTTTTCCTAAAACCGACTCCTGACTGTTCATCCACGTCTGCCACCAACAACTTGAGCTACCAGCTCGCGACAGGACTTCTCGCTGTATGATTCCCATACATCGTACAAACTGATCATCTCTTGCGCACAATCAACAACGGCCTCTAAATCGACACCACAGCCAGCAAACCACTCCATGACTTTCTGCAATCTTGTCTTTGAACGCTCAGCCTGTGCTGCGACAGGCGGCGGGCGCAAGACGACAGACATGTATATTGCTGTCAACGCAATCACATGGGGCGGATACAGCAACGGCAAGTCGGTGATGTAGGAATCATTAATGACCGACCATGCGGTTTGCATTTCATCCGATGACAAGCCGACGTTAACTCCTGACGCACTGAGAGCATTGGAAAGCTGAATAAGGGATCTATACGGGTGATGCACAATTAAAAATGAATCTAACTCCTCTATCAAATAAAACTCGCATTCCGCTAGCTTTGTTGGGTCATGGGTTATGAAGTCCGGCCAGAGGCATTTCGCCTCGGACACGACGGACCGAATATGTTGCGGGCATTCTTCCATCTTGCAGGCAAGGTACACGCATGTCGCAATAATCAGGTATGGGTTCGTTTCTTGAACTGACGTGCGGACATAAAATCTTGCGAGATAAACCTCACTTGTCGCTAGAGCTTGCTGGCGGACCGAGAGGTGGCGTCCGAGAGCCTGGATCAGGGTATGAAAGTAAATCCGTAGATGGCGTGGGTCGCCTAGTTCCGAGGGTGAGAACCTAGTTTCGGATTCGGTGTCTAGCCGGATATTTTCGAGCTGCTGGCGAGTAAATCGCCAATGTGTATTCTGGGAGGACAGCCAGTAGTTTGCCGCCTGCGGAGAGTTAGTTAATCTTGGACAGGTCTAAACGTTGCTGCGCGCAATATACCTACCATCCATTACTACAGCTGGCTCTTTGACTTTTCTATCGATGTGATGGTCGAGCCTCAAGTAGAGTATAGTGGGAAGGAAAGGAATGTAATTATATCAAATTCGTGGGGTGCATTCGCGTTACCATTTTGCGTCGCAGTCTTATTTTCTGTGATGGTCAAGACGCGTATACGATACCCTTGAGGCGTAACAGCAAACTCAGCAGCTCTCGTTACCAGGCTCTCTTTCCTTCTCCGCAACATCTCGCTTTCTCTCTTGGGTATGAGGGTCGTATTTCATTTTGTGTGTGTATTCGACTCGTTGGCGGCGCTGGAACTAGGGTGTTCTCGGGGCCAGAAGTCCGAAGTGGTTGGCCTGGAGGGCCACTGGACCTTCCGGCAGAGCCGGCTATATGCACCAGATCCAGCAGACGCTGCTCGCCGTGGGGAAGTTGGCCGAGACGGAGGATGCCTGGTTTGTAGCGTTGCAGTGCGAGATACTCGAGCGGAACTAATTGACCAAAGCGAGTTATTCGTGCGTGCAGAGCTCTCAATTTATTAAACTTATCGCATCTACGCAAAAAGTACCCTATATAATGACCCCATATATAATGATAAGAGTTACCGCCAAGGTCAAAGAGCTGACTGACCTACAGAATCCAAAGTTGACTCCCTTAATCATCTGTTCTGAATTGGAGCATGGCCTAATGCCCTTTTTGGTTGCTCTTTCCAAATATGTTACCTTACTATTTTAAGACGGACCGTGTCTAGCAGAAGCATTCACGTCTAGGTGTGCTCCAAATTTCGAAGGCCATCGTCCAAGATATATTTTTAAACGATCGACGAGCGGGTCGGCGGCGTGATCGTCGAGGACGAGGTTATCGTGAAATACCCAATAGACAGGTTTTTAATTGAATCGTGGAATCACGATCTGCATGTCGGTAAGGGCAATTTTGACTGATTAATAATTTAAAGACGTGGTTTCCGTCTGCAGTATGTAGTCTACCATCGAGAACCTCGGTGGTGGACGTTGGGGCGGTTCACGATCAAACAAAGACAGAGTCTGGAAGCGAACTGTTTCCTTTTCTTATTTTAAGCTGAGTCACACAACATTATTGCCTGTTGCGTTTTATTATCTGGCAGTTGGAGCGGAAACGTGGAAATACACGCGGGGTCGTAGATGCGATGGGACTTCTCTTCGCCTAAATTGCTGAAAGAAGCCATGTCCGGGCTTCGGGTAATAACTTAGCGGAGATAGCGCTGGAAGCAGAGTCAGAGCGACCTGCGCCTCATCGACAGTTACGGGTCAGGCCAAGTAAGATAATTAAGATTGTGCAGGATCCCCGACTCGCGACAAAAAAAAGACAAAATTAATTGTCTGTTGACCCGTATTCTCGGGGGAGCGGTGACCGATATTCTTCTTTGTCTGGATTCTAAGCGCCTTGCGCTCGTCCGGTTGTTTGACAATGCTGCAGCTGCTGTTACTGCATACTGCCTGCCTGTTCGTCTCGGTAATAAGGCACCAGACTGTGCTTCCGGAATATCAAGCCCCGAGCAGTCGAGCAGTCACTAAATATAATTTGCGTCCCCAACCAATTCCTGCTTGTCTTCCATTACAAAATATCTTCTTATTCTCCCATCATTATTAATCTACCTTAAAAGTGCGCCGCTCGAGTCCGATTTAGGTCGTGCGTAAGGTGACGCAGCGAGCGACCGCGGCGGTGACTAACTTCCCAATATTATAATAATTAATCAGAACTGATACCCTCGATTTTTGATTGCATTTTCTGGTCAACGATGGACCCGCGGCTGGCTCCAAATTTCACTCCAGTCAAACGTCGACAGCACCACATTCCTTCTCTGAGCCAGAAAACGAGCTCTGCCGAGACTATTCCCCGGTCAGCTCCTGCTAATACATCTTTGGACGGCCTTTTTAATTTCTCGATTTCGACTTCCGGTTGCGAATATTCCCAGAGTGACATGAGTTCGGTGAACGCCTCAGAAGTCATCGCCAAACTGGAGCAGCACATCCGCTCGGGCTCTGAATCCGCAGTGACAAGCAGAGAAGTGTCGTCCAATGGAGATAGCACTGTTTCGTCGAGCGATTCTCGATCAGACACAACCCAGGAGAGTACAGCAAACGGAAAGCGCAAGGCAGAATTGGAGTTAGAATTGGTGGCTCCGCCGTATTCACTCTCCGCTAATCGGACGCCGAAGCAAACTGCAGACCTGGAAGAAGTTCCTCATGGCATTTCACGGCAAGCTCGGGATCTGGATAGCTATGCATTTCCAGTTCACAGGTTGGCTGAGGTCTTGCAGGATAGCACTATGCAGCCTTTAGTAATTGTAGCGTGTGGTTCATTTTCTCCGGTTACATTTTTGCATCTTCGAATGTTTGGTCAGTATCCGAACATATCATATTCAAATTTACTTGAAAACTAATGACAATCTATTATAGAAATGGCGATCGATACTATTCGGGAATTAAACAAGTTCGAGGTCATTGGTGGATACTACTCGCCTGTATCTGATAATTACCGAAAGGCAGGGCTGGCCCCGGCCAACCATCGCGTGCGCATGTGCGAGCTGGCCTGCGAGCGCACGTCTTCCTGGCTCATGGTCGACGCCTGGGAGTCCTTACAACCGACCTACCAACGAACCGCGGTCGTACTCGATCACTTCAACTACGAAATCAATGTCAAACGGGGAGGTATTCAGACCAAGACTGGAGAGCGTCGGCCGGCAAAGGTCATGTTACTAGCCGGTGGTGATTTGATAGAATCAATGGGTGACCCAAACGTCTGGGCTGACGAGGATTTGCACCATATCTTGGGCCGATACGGGTGCTTGATTGTCGAACGGACCGGGTCCGATGTCCGAAGTTTCTTGCTCTCGCACGACATTATGTACGAGCATCGCCACAACGTTATTGTAATCAAACAGCTTATTTACAACGATATCAGTTCTACCAAAGTGCGACTGTTCATTCGACGAGGCATGAGTGTACAGTATCTGCTGCCTAACAGTGTAATCCGATATATTGAAGAACACGGTCTATATCTCGGTATGAGTGAGCCGGTCTCAAACGTCTTGAAGTTTTAAGGAGCGAAGTTCGTCTAATTTATTTTTGATCTCTTGTCTTTGTGGGAGTCTTTATCCCGTCTACTTCAACCATGCATCATTTAGTAGTCCTTTTCTAAGTGGCAATGGTCGGGTTTATTTTGACTTCTTTGGATATTAGTTGCATTTTAATTTTTTTTGGAATGGGTGCATGGTAAAAATGTTTCGATCCTTGTTTTGGTTTTTATGACCGGTGATGTATGTACTGTACGAAAGGCACTGGTGTATCGGTCAGTCGTAGAATGATGAAGCATATCACCTCAATTACTTTGGTCGTGCCAGGACAGATGGTAACTATAGCCAACCATATTGAGATTCAAATGTCGAGGCCAAATGAACCCTGAACACAAAACGCCAGTTCCCCATAATAACTATGCTTACAATTCATCAAAACTGTCAATTTTGTTTCCGTCTCCGCCCAAACCATGAATGCGTTCGTTCGTAGTATTGCGCCTTGTCGGGCAGATACACATCCATTGTCTCGCTCACCAATTTCATCGTAGTTTCATAATCGGCATATAACTTTTTAAACAATGATCTTTCAACTATTTTGCCATACCCCTTTGGTAACCTATACATGGTTTTTTGTTTTCGTAAGTACTCCATCAGTAGTACGATTTGGGTGCAAAATGAAATGCAAAAAAAAAGTAGAACCATACCTCTCTCTGCCTCTAATCTGTCGGTTCCACCCGATATCAATTATATTCTTTAGTAACCGTCGTTCATTGCCGCTCACTAACCTCGCCATCCTTATTAGCATGACAGTATTTTCGAATCGGGAGGGACTGTATGGGATCGTCGTGTCCCTGAACATGTTCCGCAGAATGTCCTCATACACATATCTGTAGGCCCTTCGGTGTGGAATCGTGCGGCGGGATTCGCGTAAAACGCGTCGGTAGTGGGATAGCGCTTGTGCGCGAGTAAGGGATGCCATGAGTGTTTTGCTTAATGGGAAATAAATATTAATGGAACAGATGAAAAGCGCTCTGACGAACCGGCTTTGGTTTTCGGAACGAAATTGCAAACCGGGGGAAGTCGCCTGATTATGCGCGCCCAAACCTCAACGATATATAGCTCAACATCTCTCGATATTACAAATGCCGAGAGTATTATCAAAAAGTTCTATAGAGGACGACAGTTTTTCAATTTCCCAAACCAAATAAAAAAAATTCAAAAAATAAAAGAGTCGAATAGTAATTGCAGCACCTACGATTCCAGTGTGGTCTCCCACCGCAGTACTAAGTAGGCCCAAAGAAGCTTAACACGCTCAATTTTTTACTTCGCTATGTCATCGACTTCCGCTTTAGCGGCCCGCCCCCATTTGCGTTTTGGCGGGGGCGGAGGCGACATTCGTCGTGAGAAGGGTACGCGTTCGTGGGCGGAGACGGCGGCCCTTGATGCGGTTAATCGCCCCGCTCGCGAGATCATCGATCGCCCGGACACGGTGATCGTTCAGGCGGGCTCGACCCGATGTTTAGAGTCTTTCGGTGGTGTGTCTCACTCGATGGTGGACTACGTTATTGCATATTGGAAACCATGCCTGTCGATGGGAAATGGATTGAGCAGATGGAGGGTCGCGATGCTTACGTCAGAGCTAGCAGGAAGGTTCAAGGTTGCCGAAATGGCTGATCCTAAGATTTTATTTTGAGCAAATCTGAATAATGCACGCCAGACTATTGATATATGGGAAATTGTTGCCAGATGATCCGCTGGGATGGAGGACAGGATCGTTGCGGAGCTATCTAAGAAACCCATATTCAATGTTGTGTCCATTGTAACACACTATTGAATATTTGTAGTAGATCGCTATTCAAAGCAAATAAATAATTTCGATTTTACGGGTCATCATAGTTACACCACATTTACCAGATTATTCCGGTCGGCACCACTCAACGCACATCACCGCCGCACGATAATAGCCTACGTTCCCACTAATAATTCTTCGCAGTATATACCAACCCGGTCACTTATTCCTACTGGACCCTTGCCGGTCTGACACACACTGTGCACTCACAATGTCCGCTTCAAAAACAACATTCAACCCTCTCCCTGCTTGGTCAGAACCGTTGCGCATCACCCCGGAGGAGAGAGTACGCTATTTACGCTCACTACTCTTGGATGAGTCGGAAGAATATCAGCGCAAAAATATCTTGTTCCTTATACACTTGTATGAAACTGGCCAACTGAAGGAACTGCGGCCAGGGAAAATCACCTGGATTTTTGACGGGAAAATTGTTGACGGTATGCCCAAAGAGGTTCCTCCAGGGTCGGCTGTATGGGCCGAGGTGTGTCTTAGTTCTTTTCATTGTTGTTAATGATTACTTGGCTTACGTGACATTTAGAACATTGGTCTTCAACTTATGCAGACAACTCAGACACCGCAGGTAGTATCTCAAGATGGTGACGACTGGCTGTCTGACAGTCACAATTTGTAGCCTATCCAAATGCCACAGTCGGCGTCGTACGGGCTACACGCTGTCTGGGATATGCATGAGGTATGTTTTTACTTCGCCTATAAGTTATCAGAATTTCCAATGGTCTGAGCAGATTTTTGCAAAACTTCGACTTCCAGCTATCTACGGTGGTCAGCCAAATGTCGTTTTCTTGATGTCTCTATTGCGAATGATACTGGTTCTAATAAGCAGACGATTTTCACAACAGATTTGGAACTTCTGGGTTACATTCATACACAGGACGGCTCGGTCCGACCTTTCTTTCAACAGCTAGTGGTGGGTTATATCGGCAACAGATTGTTCTGGAGATGCAGATAACCGAGGCAAATGGAACAGCTATTTAATCTTGGTTTGAAGAAGTTGCTGTGATTACTGTTCCAGAGCCGGGCGGTCCGCAATGTCGGCTATCTGGAAGCGCAATGCGTAATTTCCTTTATTTTGCAACAGCCCCTGGAAACTCAACGCTTTATGTTGCAAAGAAGAAAAACGGAATTATATCCCAACTTCCGGTTATCTAGCTAGACGGTCATCCTGTATGGTTATGCTAATCATGTAGAGCGGTTGTGCAGTGGAAGAAAAGAAGGTTTGCTGAATTGCTGTTATTGCTGCGGAAAATGTATTAGCAAAAATTTCCCAATTTTCATTCCTTATTATTAGGCAGTATTTGTCGAGAGTGCGGCTTTGCCCGTAGATGAGTAGCTGGATTTTTTTCTCTCACACGCGCGCAAATGCAACAGGTCGTCAGGTGGTGGCGGAATTTGACGAAATTCCGCATATCATACGGTTGTAGCGGTTCGCGCGGAGACAGAGC
>PPJW02000140.1:0-13086 GCA_003705905.2 Lipomyces sp. NRRL Y-11553 | reverse complement strand
CTCGCCTATGACTTCCGTGGACTCTGCAACCGATGAAGAAACTGTTCGATGTTTCTGGTTTAACTCTTTGCGTATGTATGTGCCACGCCGCGACTGTATGGGTTGGCAATCGGGGTAATTACGGAGCTGGCACCGGGTACACGGCGACCCGTGTTGGGCTACGTCGCATCGCGCCTTCGCCGCATGACAGCGCTTACAGGCGATGGACGAACGGAGGCCCTTCTTCGTGGAGGTAGACGTGGTGGACGAAAAATCAATGTGAGGACGGCAAATCTGGACTGGAAGCTGCCGCCACTCTGAAAAGATTCGGCTGCGTTTAACGTGGTCTCCGACGTAGCTTCGAGCATTTTGACCTGCGCCCGCTTGACTTTCGATTGAAGGCGAACCCGCATATTGTGCGTAGTTCCGTTCTTTCTCACTAGAACTCTTTCGCAATTGTATAATCTCCGTCATTATTTGGGGCGCGGCCGGTTCCCCATGTTGAGTTAGCAGAGCAGGTGACTCTTCCGGAGTGTGAGATTCACTCGTCCGCAGAGGCGGTTCAACAGCCATGACGACTATTGAGATTAGCCTGCACTTTGAATGTCGAAGAATGACATAACTCACATTGCACTGGGGGATCTGTTTCCCTAGCCACAGAAAATGCCTCGGTTTTGTTGTCCGTAGATGAGCCATTCTGAGCATTACCAGGGAAGCGCACAACCTTGCTGTTTTCCGTTTGAAGCGATTGTGACGATATTAAAAAGGAATATCTGTGCTGCTTGAAAATTTTGTCAATGGTGTAACACGTCCGGCCGGTTTTCAGACATTGGCCACACTCGGGCTTTGCCTCGTCACACTTGATCTTCCTCTTACGGCATATTGCACTAAAGCGACCTGGTTAGGACCAAGAACCGCCGATAACTACAGGATCCGGGACATACCAACCGTTTCGGGATCGACGAGCTTCATGTCCCGAGGGTTGCGACTGTCGATGAGAGGACTTTGGGCCCTGCTTGGTCTCGGCTGTTGGACTCATCCGGGTAGAGTCTCGGGGTCACTCCCGTCGCCACATTGCCAGACAACTGTGGGTTGACAAAGTAAGTGGTACGCTTGGACACGTGACGATTCTAAGCGAAGGAATAATCGGACTTCCAAGTGACTAGCGACTTCCTGGAAAATTAGGCGTGTGTATCGGATAATCGTGGTTAGATTCGATGCACAACGACGGACCCAAAGAGACAAAGGAGTAGGGTAATAATGTCGCCTACATTAGGATGTGGGCAAGGGTGGTGCTTAGATGAACACTACCGGCAGTGCCTTCGGATTTTGCGGTTATAGTTAGTAGTGCCCTAACGCGGGCTGCGGTTATAGTTTAGTAGAACCCTGATACGGAAATTTTAGCGGTAATTTCAGGGGCAGCGAAATTTACCTTTTTACCCCCCCCCATCTTGACGAGCAGAGTTTCGACTTCCGCCCCCGCAAATTCTGGGTTCACGGTTCAGGGTTTCGCTTCGTCCACGGCACCTGTCAGGCTAACTGATTCCGGGTTACCCGGCAGATATATTTTCCTTCGTTTCTTCCTGTTGTCTTACTTTTCTATATTTTTTAGGTGACAATTCTGGTTGAACTAAAGCTAAGGGATTGTGCGAATATTCGTATTCGCAACAACCCTAGTTGCATTGAATTTCAGATATGAGTAGTCTTCAGTGAGCTCGCGTGGGAGTCGATAAAAGATTACGAGGTTTCTTGTTCCTCATAACTGCCAAAGAGCGCGCTTTGCAGATTTCAATGAACTTCTGTGGGATTATTCATGTATGATATATCTCGACAACTTCCCCCTGTGTATGCTATATTTCGTCTTGAATATGTCATTAGCGATCCAATAACCGATTGGTGTTTGGTCAAATAATCGAGTGATGCTTTATAGCACTTCTTCGGTGATTTCCTACAAATTAACTGATGGTTGAATGGGGGTATGTATTGACAGTGTTCGCGAGGTTCATTCCATAGCGATTGAGAATTTTTCGATATACTTGCCTTGTGCAATTTTTATTGAACCATCTTTGTTTTGTGCGACATTCACGCCTGAGAAATATGAGATATCTCAAAGGTCTTTCATCTTGAATTCCTTTTGCAGCTTTCCGTTGAACTCATTGATCTGTTGAACATATTTTCCAAATAAGATAGAGTACCACGATTAATTCTGGCTTGACGAACAGACATGATCATATGTGAATTTCGACCCTTGACTTATCAGTACTTCAGCGAATCTGCCATACCATCATACCATTCTCTAGGCGATTGCTTTGAGCCATGAAGCGTGCGCTGTAACTCCCTCTTCAAACTCCTTCAGGTTGTTCCATACATATCAGTTCTTTCGGTCAAGGGTTATTTGAGTGGCTCAGCACTTCAATTTGACCCGCAGTATGCATCGACCTCATATCGATATACACAACCAAATTATTGTTTACTTCTTATCTAATATCTATCCGGAGAGACTGTGCTTAGTAGGACACTAATATAATATGAGGGTTGTGGCAACGGCCAAGACCGAAGATCCACCGCTGTCAACACTATGGCCGACCGGCCTGGAAATGATAAAACTCGACGTTGCCCCTTTCATGGCATTGCGTTTCATGGGTTGTTTTCGCATATTCTAAACTACGTCTCATGGGATTGCCAGTGATTACATTGGATGGTTCTTCTGGTGACATATAGCTCTTAAGTTATTAGCGAGTGTTGCTTTCATGGTAACGTATTTCACCACCGAACCGGCCGTTTTCCCAACACCATTCTTTCACGCGTCACTTTTGAACCACCCAAATATAAAATGCCATATACTGATGAAAACCGAATTCAGATGGCCGTGGATGCCTACAAAACGCATCAAATTAGATCTATTAATCGCGCAGCGAAGACTTTTAATGTCACTCGGTCAATCCTCCAGGAAAGGCTCAAGGGGACCACCGCTCGTCAAGACAAACGCGCCAATGGCCATGCACTGACGGAAATCGAGGAAGAAACCCTAGTTAAGTGGATTCTAGATACTGATAAACGTGGTCTTCCTATTCGTCCGGAGTATCTTCGTGGTCTCGCTAGTATTCTCTTGCAGAAATGTACGATGCAGCCTACTTCACAAGTCGGTAAGAATTGGGTGTCTAGATTTATCAATCGTCGGCCAGACATCGAATCTCGATACTATCGCAAGATATCATATCAATGCGCGAAGCAGGAGGATCCTAAGGTGTATAGGGAATGGTTTGAGAGCGTAGAAGAAACTATCGCGAAGTATGGCATCCATGAAGATGATATATGGAACTTTGACGAGACTGGCTTTGCGATGGGATTGATATCTACTGCAAAGGTAGCCACTTCTGCTGACCGCAGCGAGAGCAGGCCTCGTATGATTCAGCAAGGGAATCGTGAATGGGTGACTATCATCGAAGCTATCGGATCAAAGGGCATTCTGCTTCCGCCAATGGTCATCCTTAAAGCTAAGGAGCAGCAGGCTCAATGGTATCAAGAAGAACTGCTGGATCCTAGATGGTCAATCGCCGTCAGCAGGAATGGCTGGACGACTGATGACATTGGTCTCCAGTGGCTTAAGAATGTTTTTCACCCTCATTCAATTTAACTGGCAGATATAGGCTATTGGTTCTCGACGGACATGGTAGCCATGTCACCGCAGAATTTGATAGATTCTGTGAGGAAAATCGTATTTTATCGCTCTGTATGCCGGCCCACTCGTCTCACCGACTACAACCATTGGACGTAGGCTGTTTTGGACCCCTCAAGCGAGAATATAGCAAGACTCTTGAGGGGATGATGCAGGCTGGTAGAAACCATATCGACAAAGAAGACTTCCTACATGTCTACCCGACCGTACGAGCCACCGCGTTGAGTGTACGAAATATACATGGCGGATTCGCAGGAACTGGACTGGTCCCTTTTGATCCTGATCGGGTACTTGAGAATATCACATTTCAACAACGTACACCATCCCCAGTCCCTGAGGCTAGTGGCCAGGCGAATTCGAGCCAAAGCGACCCGCGAACACCGCAGACAACTCGTCAACTCGACCGGAAGGCTCAGAGCATCCATATGAATCTCAGTGAGAGACGTCAGCAGCCAGATATATCGAGTAGTCCCATTCGTATGCATATCAATCAGATCGTGAAGTGTTGCCATCAAGCGATCGAAACAAGTCTCCTACTGGAACATGAATTAAAACGGGAACGAGCCGAGAACGAGCGCCAGACTACGAAGAGGGCTAGGAAACGTGCTTCGCTGGGACTGATTTAGTTTTGACCGTAGGGGAGGCTCGCGACCGGATTCGGGGGCTTAATGATCAACTTAATGACCATCCTGAAGAACAGCCTGAAGTGAATAGGCAGCGCGCTCCACGTCGCTGCAGCGGTTGTGGTGATCTGAGCCATACTATAAGGAAATGTCCTAGTAAATAGCTATATATTTCAGCCTTAGTTAGTATAATTTAACTACGTGGTGGTTGATGCTTTCTCATTTACTATTTGGTGATGGTGGAACTGGCCGGTTCGGTGGTGCGGCCGGTTCGGTGGTGAAATACGTTATCCTCAGTCAAGCTATGAGGTATATCGAACTGGAGCGCGATTCTGCCGCAGGCGTGACTGTAGGAGTTTGAATATCCCCTGGGGAATGGATGCTCGGAGCGAATGAATTAATCACGAGCAGATGTCCGCCTTTCAAGTCCGATCAGAAAACAAAAAGCTACTGTTATCTTATGTTGGTATCATCGTATCGTAAGAGCTGTGGATTCTTACAAGTGCCCCATGCGTCCCTCAAAAGAATCAATTGTCACCAGAGAGCTAGTATTCCTCTCATGCCGGGAAACTATAAAGTGGATCTCAGAAAGTCAAAAATCTTATTTCAATTCCAACATTAAATTGATTATTACATTCTCGTAACAGGGAAGCGCAGAATGCTTACTGATGTGACTTGCAGTCTAAAGACCGCCAGGTCAATCTCTACTTCCAAAGCTAATATTTACCTATACACATTTTACTTAATAAACATTGATCTTCGCGAGTGTCTTCTTGCCCAGACTATCCATAAGCGCAGCACCGATCGACACAGCCTTGGCAGCGTCCTTCAAGTTGAAGTTGGGCTCCTTATCGTACAATATCCAGTCCCGGAACGCTTCCATTTCCAGTTTGAAGGCGTAGCCAAACGCGGTCATCTGAGTATCGGGTGCCTCCATACGCGTACCCTTCTCGTCCGAGATGTCGAGTGCAATGAGACGCGGTTGGCCATTGATCAAAATACGGCCTTTGGTGCCGATGACCTCGGTCATTGTGTGGTGACCATGTGGATTGTTGCGGCTACCGTAGACGTTCATAATAACGTCCTCGGTCTCGAAAGTAACAAGGCCCATGCCATCATCGACATCGCGAAATTGCTGGAACAACGGCCAGGCGTTTGTTGTGCCAGTGCTGAAGGCCGTTGCCGGAGTCTTATCCTCGCCGAGCAGGTACAAGCAAGCGTCAATGTCGTGAATGCAGCAGTCGACAAATATTCCGCCCGAGTTTTTGATGTAGTTGACAAAGTAGTCGCCTTCCATGCGCAGGTCAGTGGTCTGGGAGCGAAGGGTAGTGACCGTGCCGATATCACCGTTGCGAATCTTCTTTGCAGCCTCGACGTAGGGAGTGACGTAGCGGCGGGGGAACCCGCAGCAGACCTTGAGGTCGGGGTACTTGAGGCTCTCGTAGTAAACATCCCAGGCACTCTTGGCGTCGGGAGAAATGGGCTTCTCGCAAAAGACGTGCTTGCCGTGGTGCATGGCCGCGATGACCTGATCGTGGTGAAAAATATTTGGGGTGACAATAAGCACGGCGTCGAATGTGTCGGAGGCAATGAAGTCGTCAAAGTTCTCAAAAGTCAAGACTCCGTCAATCGTCTTGACGGCCCAGTCCAGCTCCGTCTTGATGACTGAGCAGACCGCCGTGACGACGATAAAGCGCATCTCGAGCATGTTGTTGATATGGATCTGGCCCATTCGTCCGCAACCGGCAACGCCCATACGGAGCACCTTGTTGTCAACAGTCATTTCTGGAGCCTGTAAGGGAGCAGAGAGGATGAGTTCTGGAGCCTGTAAGGGAGCAGAGAGGATGAGGAAGCGCAATTCCAAAATATTGCAAACCAGCTGTGATCTATATCTCCGAGCAGCCGGCACGAGCACGAGCACTAGTATTGCCGGCCTGGCAGGCTTGATCCAAAGGAGATGAAGATAGAACGCAGGGATCGTATGCCACCCCGCATTCTTCGAGATTGCCGGACGGTATAGCCTTCACCGCTAATGTAGCGACTACCTGACCGACGCCCGATTCTCGCGTCTCGATCTGCTGAACCTCACCGATCAGATTGAGCGAATGAACGGCTTCATAGACGGCGGCTGATATAGCCGCCCTCTGGCAGCTCACATCGTTCGAAATAGCCGCCGCACATCAAACCCGACTTGACGCCTTCGCAGAAAGCCCGACAGAAACGCGGACGCAGGAGTGGATACGATTACGGTACCGCCAAAATTTTATATTATTCGTAAGGCTAATCGCTAAACAAGTAATCGAATAGTTTACCAAAAAATCGTAAATTGCATTCCCAATTAGTTTTTGTTGAACAATTTACCCTGACAACGCATTTGGAACGAGGTTCAGGAACTAGGAGATAGTCTTACAGCAGCTTGGCCCCGAGGTGTGCATTAAGATAATCCAAGTCACGTTAATGACTGCACGACCTTTTTGCAAGAAACTTCAAGAGGGACATCCTCGCTGTGAGATGCAATTCAATCACATCTCAGACGATGGATTTTTGGATTTTGCGTTAAATGTGTTACCGGTGCACTAGAGATCAGCATTTGATGAATAATTAGTTACGAATAATCGACTTTTATTCGTACGATCATTACTAAGCAGTCAACTTACAATTACTCGTATTTGACTTATGCATATTATTACGAATGTTCGTAAACTCGTTATTCGTGTCCAGTCCGAACCCGTAGTAATAGTAAAATAGTTGCAAATTTCGATTTGTACTACGAGAAAATTCATTCAGAGCCAAACTAATATTTCAATACTAAACTATATTGGGACCAACTGATGTCCTAAGCAATTCAACCTTAGTTCGACATGGTATCGTCAACGTGCGTAGCAACCGGCTTATCCTGCTTCTGGAAACCCATCTGGGCCAACTGCAAACCCTCTAAATCAGCGTCACGCTCCAAAACGTCGGTGTGCATCTTTGGCATTTCGCGGGCTACCCGCACAACATCCCACGGGCGCTTGGGATCACTCATCTCAAAGATGTGATCAATTTCCTCAAGGGAACGACCAGCGGTCTCTGGGTAGAAAATATAGACTACAGGTGCATTGATCACGAAGTTGCATGCCGCGAAGATCAAGTATGCGTAGGCTCCGATATTGTTGATTGCAATCGGTGTTATCATGACGACCATGAAGTTGATGATCCAGTTCGATGCCGTGGACAAGCCGTTGGCGGACGCTCTAACACTAAGTGATGCGACCTCCGCGGGGTACAGCCATGGGATGTTGGTCCAGCCCAACGCGTTAATTGTGCAGTACACAAACACCAAGACCGTCGCCCCGATGCCCGCATTCGTGTTGCCCTTGTTCGCATAATAGACGGCGACACAGACTCCTGCCAAAGTCACACCCATGGCAGCAGCCGTCCATACGAGCAGATTTCGTCGTCCAAAGCGCTCGATCGTGAAGTAGGGAATGATGCACGCCAGCCAGTACTCGGTGCCAGAGGCGGCTGCGACGATTTTTGAGTTCAATGGCGATAACCCGATTGAGTGTTCGTAGATGTAGGACGAATAGTAGATGACAACGTTGATACCGGCAATCTGCTGCATAGCTTGAATGGCCATGCCGAGCATGGCTCGGTGGAAGTTGCGCTCCTTGCCCATCGTGAAGACTTCCGAGATACTGCCACGCGTCTCGAGCGTTAGCGTGGCACGAATCTCGTTGATTTGCTCCATAATGTAAGGGTCGTCAATGTCAATGTCGGCAAGGACCGCGAAGACTCTAGCCGCTTCGTTAATCTGGTCCTGCTTGATGAGCCAACGCGGCGACTCGGGAAGCTGCATGACAGTGGACAGCAGAATGAGCGAAAACACAATCTGAAAGGCGATAGGAAACCGCCAGTTGACTTGTCCGTCCACAAAGTAGAACCCAAGATCAATCCTATACACATGTTTAGCATACAACGTAAACAGCGAAGAACACGCGGTTAGACGTGCCAGTATGAGAATGCAACACCAGCGCAAGTCAAGAACGTTGACATAACAACAAGAGGTCCGCGCATCTCCGGCTTTGCGCACTCAGATTGCCATGTGGGAACGGTAGCGGTGATGAATCCATTGCCAATGCCAGTAACGATACGACCGACGATGAACTGAGCCAGAGAGAACGAAGATGCCTGGAGAACTGCACCGATGGTCATGACGATGGCGCCCCCAAAGATAGTTTTACGTCGGCCAAATTTGTCACCGACATAAATACATGAGAGAGCTCCACACATGCAGCCAACCTCATAGAGCGCAACAACTGCTCCTTGGACAGTGGAGTTGCGGCTCCTCTGAGAGTCGCTCAGCGTCGAACTCACAGTATCAATTTCAGGGAAGACGCGAATGAATGTGTCGAGAGTGAGCAATCCTCCGGTGACACCCTGATCATACCTAATTATTATGTGTTGGCTTACTCCAGATAACATAGCTTTTAGAAAGGAAAAAAATTTCTAACCCAAAAAGAAAGAAACCAATACCAGCAATGGTCGCCAAAACCCGACTGAGCGACTTGCCGCGAAGACCGTAATATTCATTAACCATTTTGATAAAAGGCGTGCAGATTTCTGATTTGCTTGAGTCCAGATAAGTTTTGGAAGAGCAAAATGTATATGGGCCAATTTCACTTCTTCAGACCGGCAATGGGAATATAAATATACATGTATACATATATTATATGCGATAAAACATCATATATGCAATCCAGCAGTTTCGCTGACACGTTGGAAGGCTGGGGAGTGACCGGATTCAACCACACACAGTAACATCTAGGTTTGGGTGCCGGTGGAATCAGGAGGTGCCTAAATGCGGGGTATGCGGGGTTATTGAAGAGAAGTCGGTACCCCAAACGCTTTAGAATTTCCTGTACTCGACCCCGCAAATTCTCTCAGCTACAACGGAAGCCCGCCGCCGGCACCTAGAAAGATCTCAGTAAGCGGGCCTACTTGACATGTATCTTTGCGATCAGGGTTTCATATTGACACATGCGGCAAAAGAGCCGCGAGTGGGATATTGCCGCTGCGGTTCGTGTAAACTTTATCTAAACGTTGTGGCGTAATATTGCCGCTGCCCGTCACAGACCGGAGTGCAGCCGGCTATGTCGATCACGAAACTCACGCAAGGAGGAAAAGCCGGAGTTTTGATGACCAAGTTGCGGCAAAGATGAGGCAGAATGTTTATGATATACCAGTTCGAATATATAACATGGTGCATATATATGACCAATACGTGGATAGTTTGGATATGATATTAAGTCTCTTTGTTTACAATTCTAAAACAAATAAATATATAGGTACTGAACTATACTGGCAATCTAACCGCCCGTAATTCTATCATTCTCTTAGTACTTTTCCACAAACTCAATCTCCTCAGGGAACTTCATGTCGTTCTGTCGTCGAATCTCGTCCATGAGCTCCATAACGAATATGGACTCCTCCACAGGATAGTTATCATCAAACTTCTTTCCGTCCCTCAGATCGCGTGCGACAGCGTCGGCTTCCCAAAACAGACCCTGTCCGGGAATGGGATATTCGTAAGTTCGGTTGCCCATGCCGGGCTCGTCGTAGAGGACAATGATCTTCTCTGGTCTGGAGCCGTGGATTGGAATGATGACCTGACCCTTGGTTCCTTGCACTCGAATGACGCACTCGGGGGGCGAATCCGTCATCATGGACACCGTTCCTATGCACATAATTTTGGCCCTTTCCCAGACCGTAATAACGGACGTGCTTTCGTCGACCTCGGGATTGATAGGAGACTTAAACATGACAGCCCTGATGACGTCAGGCGGAGAAAGTTTGTTATCTGGATGATGGTAGCACGTGAGCAAGGTCCAAACCGTCATGTACACTCCTAGATCAAGCAATGCACCACCACCAGTTGAGGCTTGATACATTCGTACATCTTTTACAGGATCAAAGAAAACCGAAAAGTCGCAGTAGACTCGGTGGATTCTACCAATAGCTTTGTCTACATGGAGAATCTTATTGAACTGCTTTGCCAGGGGAAAAAATCGGGTCCAGACAGCCTCCATCAAAAACACGTTCTGCTCCTTCGCTACCGCATGCAGATGTCTAGCCTGCGCAGCATTGACAGTAAACGGCTTCTCACAGAGAACGTTTTTTCCCGCCCGGAGAGCTTCCAGTGCGTTTTCGTAGTGCGAAGAAACGGGAGTGGCAATGTAGACGCAGTCTACGTTCGGGTCCTGGTACAATGCGCCGTAGGTATCGTAAGGCATGACTTTGGCCCGGAGTTCAGCAGGAGCGTGCATGTCGATGAAGGCCTTGGCTTTTTCGAGCGAGCGGGACGCAACAGCGACCGGAATATGAACGACATCTGTAACACCACGCAGAGCCGGATCAGCGATAATGTCTTTAAAGAAAAGCTCCGCAATCTAAACAAGATGTAAAATTAGATACAAGGTCATAGCATAACCCCAGGGACCCACGCCAGAAAATAAAAGAGCCTACTTACACCGCCGGTAGCTACGATACCCCAGCGCAGAGTAAATACCATGTGTAACCAGATTGTAATCGACGGAGTAAATGACAGATAAAAAGCGTTACGACCAAAACACCAATGCGACGGCTGATAACAAGAGGGAGATAGGACGAGCTAATAAATGCGGCAGATCAAGAGTGAATCGCCATCGTGTCGCGAAAGGTCAATGGGAATCTAACAAGGCGCATCATAACTCCGAAGGCGGGCGGCATTGTGCGGCGTGCGCTTCGGCTACCACAACTTCCTTCCGAGTCTCTTTGACAACCTCCTAGGGCTTAAGGCAGCAAAGAGACCAAGTATAGTCGTGTCTCTAGTTGAATAGCCGGCGGACGTGAAAACGGACCGTCTAAACGTGTGACAATTACCGGCCGGCTGACTGCCTCCGGCTATGGCGCTTTTTCAACGGCGCGGCTCTGGAAGCAGGGTTGCGAGGCTTTATGGTGGTTTGACACTTCACCCGATCTGGCGGAGCCATCAACAGTTGACGTTCGAGAAGAAATAATGACCTATCCACAAATCTGATATATTTGCTATCACCCCAGGTTTCTCAACCACACCCCAAATTGCAACTTGTTGTATAATTTTAGGCACACGGACTCACAAGCAGCATGACGGCAACGACAGAATTGAAAGTCGGCGTCGCCGGCGCGGGCCGCGTGGGAAGTGTCCACATCGAGAACGTGATCGAAACGTCGGGTCTTGAGCTCGTTGCGGTCTGCACTGTCGTACAGTCCGAAATTGACATGGTGTCCAAGATCGCTCCGAGCACGACAAAGATCTTCAAGGACTTCGACGAGTTCATTTCGAGGGCCTTTGATTTGCTTATCATTTGCACGCCAACCAAATTTCACAAGGAGCACGTTGAGAAGGCGCTCAAGACCGGAAAGCATGTCTTCTGCGAGAAGCCGCTTGGTCCCGACGCGAAGACGGCATGGGAGATATACGACATCGCGCTACAGTATTCAACACAGAAGGTTGCGTGCGGATTCCCGCGGAGGTTTGCCGATGTGTTCCAGGAGGCGGCCGCGAGGGTCAAGCGCGGCGATATTGGCAAGATCATGTCTGTGAGGTCACAGAGTGTAGATCCGTACGAGCCGTCGGAGTTTTTCACAAACTACATCAAGAATTCGGGAGGAATATTTGTGGACATGAACATCCACGACATCGATGTTTGCCTGTACCTCATGGGAGGCGACGAGACCCCAGTGACCGCGTATGCCACAGGAACGGCCAACATGTTTCCACAGTTTGCTGAGTTTGGCGACGTGGACGACGCGTTTGGACTGGTCACGTTTGAAAGCGGCAAGGTCATGGCGCTCTACGGCAACCGTGACAGTATGCAGGGACATCATGCGTCAGCCGAGATTGCGGGCACGAAGGGTCGGATAACTGCGAATGGATCGCCCCGGCTCCTGGACCTGCTTATCACCGATCCTTCGGGCTCGAAGACGCTGGGAGCGAAATCGCATATGGACCTGTTCCGGGAGGCATTCAAGAAGGAGATCAGGGACATGCGGGACTGGATTTTATACAAAAAGGAGGTCGCGTTTAATCTGAAGGACGCCGCGAAGGCTGTGTCGATAGCGTCCGCGTTGATGGACAGTCTTCATAAGGGTGAAGCCGTCAAAGTCCTCTACTAGGCGGCGTATCAAATCCAATAATACTTAGCGAAATTGATTATGTCGTACGCCTGAAATTAATTCAATGTAATGAATAATCTGAATATGATCAACTTCAGCATTATTCTTGTTGGTCTATATAAAGAGCTATTTCCTCATAGCAGTTTTAATGCCGCATATCAATCATGGCTTCTAGTCACGTGACTTGCATTAAAACAGTAATACACCCCATGAGCGGCAGGACAGTGTGGAGAGTATTGTGGATCGGCTGTGAGGAATCGCCACCCTAAAGAGTACAGTGCGGGGAAGCCCCGCATTGGCCACCAAAGAACAGCTCTCCTTCACGATCCGCAGCTGCCCTTCCTATCCCTCCTTATGACTACAGTCACCTTCTGCATTTTGTACATCATGCCTATTTCGAAGAAGAAGGGCCTCCGTTCGTCCATCGCCTGTAAGCGCTGTCATGCGGCGAAGGCGCGATGCGACGTAGCCCAACACGGGTCGCCGTGTACCCGGTGCCAGCTCCGTAACTACCCCGATTGCCAACCCATACAGTCGCGGCGTGGCACATACATACGCAAAGAGTTAAACCAGAAACATCGAACAGTTTCTTCATCGGTTGCAGAGTCCACGGAAGTCATAGGCGAG
>PPJW02000139.1:0-13147 GCA_003705905.2 Lipomyces sp. NRRL Y-11553 | reverse complement strand
ATGCCAATGTGTGAGTGAATTCTAATGTAAGGGGACAAGCCTTTATTATCTACAAGTAGAGAAATTAACAAAAGAATTCACTAAGGAGAAGAAAGAAAAGGAAGAGAAGAGAAAGGACCGGAGAAGAGATGGCTACGGCAACAAGCCTCCAGGGGCCAGAGCCAATCAGGAGGATGCGACGGCGCAGCCGAGCCGCACCCGGGCGCAGCCCGTGACAGTCACCATACATTTTCTATCACACATTATTCAAAAGACGTCATACACTGTGGTCTATTACAGTTCGCTGCTCGCCTATGCAGATCCGTACGCAGATCCATACGGTACGCAGATCCATACGCCGCCCTTGGCGTAGATCCTGGGAGCCACTTCCGTACGAAGATCCTGTGACGGTGGCTAGGCGAGGCTAACTAAATCGGGCTAGACAGGTTGGGCAAGGACACGAGATATATTTTGCTAAAAGACTTCGAACTTCGAAACTAGGTGCTAAGAACTGAGAACTCCAAGAACACAAGACTTTATACTTGGCCTGGGAAAGAGGACAAACCCCTCCTTATATGTTCCAGGCGCTAACTGCCACCATGTACTGGGCAGGATGGAGCGAACAAAGCAAACGCGAATATTACGAGGGAAGACAATGCTAAGGAGCGACCAAAAAGTGGAGAAGACAAACGAAGACAATGCTAAGGGAGCGACGAGAAAGATGAAGACAAACGAAAGACAATGCTAAGGAGCGACGAGAAAGAGAGCATATCATATATCATATATCATAGTCGTACGGCATACCGCAGACACCCAGCCCTAACCCCTAGTGGCTGGTCGGGCCGTGACAGATCCGCGCACTGCATTTCGTGTTCAGGGAAGCGCGGAAGAGAACGAAAGGTAAACTCTTGTCATGTCGTAATATCTGAGGCAAACACGGAGAAAAAGGTTCTACCGTCATGCCCTCGGAGACGCCGTCGGCTCACTAGCTATACGTCAGTACAAGACACTCAGGTTTCACAAGTACTAAACCCTCAGGAAGGGATTCCTGACAGGAACTCGCTTGTGTCAGTTAAGCGTTCATAGCGACATTGCTTTTTGATCCTTCCAATCAAGCATTGCGGATCATCTCATCTCCAACCTCGGAGTTTGCTTTAATCCATACAGACTGCGGTTCAGCTTGCAAACGAGGCCGGGGTTTTTGACGTAACCGGGAGTCTGATTTATGTATATTTCTGTTGAGAATAAACTTTCCACCCTAACCCTGATCCAAAATACGGTCGTGCGTAGTTGAGAGACTGCGCAGTATGTCTGGGCAATAATAACTTCGCCCCTGATTACTTTCGGCAACCGAACCCAACTCCCCGATGCCTAACTGAATTCGATTCACGTCGTCTTCTATATATCACGTCGTTTACTGTTTTTGAAATTTATCGTAGTTTCGTTGCTGGAATCTTTCGACGATTCATGGCTGGTGCCAGAGCTATAGGCCGAGATGTCCACTTTTACCTCTTTTCAGAACCCGATAAAGCGCTCGGTGGAATGAGATTGAGTTCATCTGTAACGGAGAAAAACTTTCTCTCGATGCTCAGTATCCTTATTGTTGCGTCTGGTCGATATAGAGTCACATTGCGAAGCACAGGAGTCGACCTGATGCCAACCGATCTTCCTCTCAAGCGTGGCCACTATGACATAAGACCTTATTCTCGCAGAGGTAATATATATAATTATAAGTCCCTGGGATGTATCAGTTTCTGACGTGTACAAAGATACCATATCGATCACGGACGAGCCATGCATTACCCGAATACTTTCAAGAACTATCACCGGCAGAGATGAATTTTTCCGAGCTCGGGTCCGTGAGAGAGACGGGAAGTGTGTAGTAACTGGCACTGTCAACGTTCGAGCTCAGATGGATAATTGGAGGGGTTTTGAAGCCGCCCATATCTTCCCAGTTTCCAGCGAAGAGTATTTCGTGCAGAACGGATTTTCTCGGTGGATTACTAATAGGATGGGCGATCATGACACGGGGATTAACTCATCTCAGAACGGGCTGCTTATGCTATCCACTATCCATCAGTGTTTTGATGGTTTCGATTTCACCGTAAACCCAGATGATGGGTATAAGATAACGAGTTTCGATGGGGATCCTTTCGGCATAGACGGGAAGATACTTGACCCCATTTGTCGAGATCAGAGCAGTGAAGCTGGCGCAAGAGATGAACTCCTACGGTGGCATTTTCGTCAAGCAGTGTTGGCCAATATGAGAGGAGCTGGAGAGCCGAGTTTTGAGATGGATTTCCCAACTGGAACTGACATGATGGGCGAGATCCTCAGTGGGCCAGAAGCCGCCAAAAGGATGGAGGCTGAGCTTTTCTCAAGGTTGACTGGGGTATCCTCTGCATAGTGAAGCAAGCTGGCACGCGCGGAAATGACTGAGTCGCGAAGAGTCGCGACCTGTCTTATATTAAGCACTACGATAATTAATTCTGTGTCTCGTGCTACGGGTCATTTGCGGAGTTCACGCCTGAATCCCGAATGCTATATGGACAAGAAAGCTTATGCCTATATACTTTATATGAGGACTCGGCGGGGGACTGTAACAGGGCTCGACTGGACTGGGTGCAAGTGTGAAGGGTAACCTTGTGCTATTTCGCTAACTGTGTGTCCAATGAATTTGTAATAGATCCTTGTGACAAGGCCATGTGTGTGACCAGTTGCAGTGTGTGACATCTCCTTGTTTTGGTACAAATTCTATAGAAAGTTGGTTAGCGCCAGCGGTACAAAGGCCGCAAATGCTAACATATTTTAAGAGGAGGTACCCATTCAACAGCCTTTCATTTGAAGTTCTACGCTATACCAAAACAGACATAGTACACATTTTCTTTTTGGCATCGACATACGAATTAGCCTTATTTCTTGCAAACACATCAACCTCCTATTAATCCGTGGCTACAAAAGACGAAAGACATATAATTACGAAATAGTATACAAACATCTCCAGGGAACATTAGCCTTTTCGACTTCATCTGCCGCCGACTTACTATCTATGCATAAACGCCGATATTCTCATCGCCAAAGGAATTCAACAGGGTTTCAGGGTTTACTGTCCACCCTAAAACCCCAACTCGCATACAGCTTCAGGTCCGCAAGCCTATAATGCTATTTGGCTCTTGCTTATAAGAGCGCTAGGGGGAGACAGGATGGACGACTTCAGGTCTTCTTAGCTTCACTGTGTGGGAGGCAAAGTGGCTCGGCGGTCTGAGTATCTAGACTATGTTCGCATTTCAAATTCTGCAGCAAGTGAGCAGATCCTAATAACACTGTCCAGAAACTATCAAAATTGGTTTTGGGGCCGCATATAAAAGTACGTCTTCGGTGCTTTCGCATTGTGTTATCCGCTGCTGATCGGGAACGCCCCAGTGCTGTGGACGGATGATGGCCGGAATCGATGATAGGATCGTTGCACTGTTGTCTAAGAATTTCATGCTTGCTGTGTATTTGATGTCCATAAGGACAACCGTTATTTGCAGGTAGAAAGTTTATAGGTTGACTAAATGTAACACGGTATTATGGACAACCACAACCGTTATTTGCAGGTAGAAAGTTTATAGGTCGACTAAAACAAAATAGCTGTACTGCCGGAATCACTCTTACTTCTTGCTCTAGTGTCTATAAACCTTCAATTTAGTGATGAGTCACTAACCCTACTATAACCTGATCACTAAGTAACGTCTTAGTGTAAGACTCAAAATATACACTACTCAGTATAGCTGAAGTAGTGATAAATAATATATCTTTAGTGACAGTGGTTTAATCTTAGTCACTAATAAAAATTGATGATCACTAATAAAAATTGATGATCACTAAATAAAATTGATGATCACGAAATAAAATTGATGATCACTAAATAAAAATTGATGATCACTAAAATAAAAATTGATGGTCACTAAATGCTTTAGAAGCTTAACTAATGACTGAGTATGAGAGCAGTATGAGAGCAGAGACGGTTTCTATGTTTTTCTCCCATAAGGGGTGCTACTGTAGGGTGTAGCCCCACTGCCGCAGAACATGAACTCCTTATTTTCTGCTAAAATGGTAGTATGGCGCCCCATACATTAAAGTGCCAGAACACGATTAGGGCACCAACACCAAAAACCGGAAAATCACTGCACAGAACTCAGACAGCGGAAAACCACATTTTTCAACAATTAAAGCCCCCTCTGAGTCAACATGTTGAATTTGCTCACCCTAGGTGGCTCTTCTGTTACTCGCTGAGACATCTGATCTGGTGTCACCTGGGCCAGCACCTGAAGGTGGAAAACGTGCTTGCAATTGGGACGTAAATTAGTTGACAAGGAATACAAAATGAACTGGAAGGAAACAGGAACCTCCTGTAATTTGCCGGCAACATTCTTGGCGCCTGGTCCTGATTTTCCTTGATCCTTGGTCGCGCAAGAGCGCGCACAGTGAGTTGAGTCCCCACATACATACAGAGGCCCCTCGGCGACCTTCTTTTTTGGCGGGCTTAAGGTGGCCACTGGTAACATGAGAGGAACGGGTTTGCGTAGTATCAAGTTCCGTTAAAGCGGATTTGCCTCTAAACACCCGTAACAAGCACTGGCAACCCGAACCCATAATATTCAACAGTTCTGTCCAATCCAATAAAAGCCGACTACTTCAAGAGCTTCCCACCAGAACTGACGTAATTTGCAGGCCCTCCTTCAGGGATGTATCCATAATGACGTCACAACATTTCTTTGCGCAGCCTTCGCCAATACAATGGAAATAGTGTGGCGCTTGTCTTTCTAAAAGCATCATTTAACTGGGATGCGTCGACTTGTCGACTTGACTGATGACACATGTGCTCGGAAGTATTTAAGCCGGAGTATAGCCGTAATTTCCCATATTCCTAGCGGCAATAACCCGAAGATCATTCAAAGACAGATGAGTGACTTGATCCGGATTTTGTCCGGCGGGTAGGTTAGGACCAAAGAGTTGGCGCCTGGTGATCGTAATTTGTTGTGATGCAGAGACAGTTGGGGTTGATGCAGGAAAAATGATCTATACTTGAAAGTTAGGGTCTAAATTAAGGCCAATAGATCTCAGTTGCGGCTCACCTCCTGCTGGAGAAGCCGTATATTTCCAGCGGCATCGAGATCGAATACTTCAATGTCTCCCTTGACTCGTTTATCCGCGATTTTGGTCCATTTTACGATAAGGATGACTTGAACGAATCCTTGTCCATCACGCAGCCATAGATCTCGATCATGGTACAGTTGCGGTCTGCTCTCACTCCAGCCACTATCAAAGACTAGGGTTGGCAAACGAGACCCAACCGGTATGACACAGTAGTCTGGCTCCTTTTGAGACGCTTGGTAAGGGGGCCCGAAGGTTTCGACCGCTAACGAATTTGAATCAAGATCTTAAATAGAAACTAAGGTTGATGCCCACTGGATCACTTACTGGTACCAGGGTAACGTTCCAGAATCACCATCTCTCCCATCGTCAAAAACCCAGAAACTAGCATCTGAGCTAAAGAGTTCTCAAACCAAGGAACGTGAGAATCGTGGATCTTAGTTGGCATTATGACGACTCTGAGGTTTTGAAGCAGCGAGTCGTAACCGAGCCTATCATATTTGATGCTGTGAGAGAAGATTCATATGGCTGACCCTTCAAATACTAACCTAAATGGCGCATTCTCTGCAATACGATCGAGCTCCTCAGCCACGCCGTGAGCTGTTCCAATGTCGACAGCTTGATATTCTAGGACGCACTCATCCGTCGCCTTGGATAACTCAGAAAGGATCAAATTGAGCAGCTTATTCTTAGATAGAGTTGGGTTGCTGTCGGACCGCAGCGTAACTCGGCCAGATATACTCCTGTCGCGGATCTCTGGTGACTGAGACTTTGCGTCGTTCCTTCCAACCTTCTTGACAGAAGGCTTTTGCTCTTGGCGAGCTGAGTTGTAGTCTAAAGATTGAGAACAAAGAGCTTCTCCGGTGGACATGGTTGAGGTTCTGGAAATTTGTGGCTGAAAGCGAGTCAAGCTCGAGACGGCCAGGCTATGATTTGGGTAGAAGATACAACTTGGGACACCCTGCAGGGTTAAGGTGGGTTTGGGTTTCGTTGCCTATAGGCTTAGGGTTAAGGCGTACTATTGGCACCATCGTTCCGAGAGGGCAATTTATTCTGTGGGAGAGGTTACGTTTGGTCTAAGTTGTTAAACAAAGGAACTCTAATAACTATTATTTTGTGGGGATGGTCAGATCCAGATCAAGGTCGGGCCAGCCCGACCCGCACAAACTCGAGAATAAAAATCGCAACGATTAGAGATCCGAGCCTTGGCTATTATCCGATCATAGTTGGAAAGCACTCGAGTTGGCGTTAGGCTCTGGACCGAAGACCGGTTTGCTACCAGTCTGGACCGGAAACCGAAACCGGTTCGGTCCGTAAAATTGACCGGGCCCAACCCAGAACCATTGCATACGACGCTTCGTATCTTCTGTTTCTAATAACACTTCCGAACGGAAGCTCAAGGCATCATGGCAGGTGAGCCAAATGTAACGTAGGGTATGGGGTAATGGGCCGTATGTTGTAATGGGCCGGTGTCCATTTATTCCAAACTTCGAACCATTATATTATAACAATCCCCTAGAGAAAAATTTCGAGATACACATATATTCAGGGTTCGACCCAATCTCCAGTGACAAGCGACATCATGAGCGGGGTAGGCTCTACCGCGGAGGAAACTCGAAGAGTTCTCCACCATGAAAAGACACTACGTCACGCTGGTAGTGGAGACTGATCTACCTCAGAGAATGACGATCTCTCACAGCTGCTCCCATTGAAACCGAACTTCAATGAAAGTTGTGCTTCAAAAGCACGGAACTTGCGCCGGTCCCCCGAAAAGAAGTCAGGGGCATCTAACTTCTCCACGCGGTCGCTGGAGGTAAGGTTCAGGTTCTGGATATCGCTGATAAGTGCATCCATTGTCTGGATGGAAAAAGATAGTGTCACAAGGCTGGGCTGGGCTTGGTGACGACTGGACACACTTCAAGGCAAGGCAAGGCAAGGCAAGAGATTGTATTCGCGGAGCAATACAGGGAAACAAGGACACAAGGACTAGAAGACAAGGTCTTTTTCCATGGTCTGGCGGCGAGGACAAACCCCTCCTTATATGTTCCGCGAGAACCTGCTGCCAACCGTGTACGTGCAGCGGGGAAAAACAAGCAAACGAGAACAATAGCCATCCAGCGTATAGAGGTAGCGGGGGCGAACACACAAGGGAAGACGGGAACAATAAATCACTATTACTTTGTAGACGTTGCGGCCCGGCACAATTGTGCGTACGAATCTGAGCTCACAAACGCCACGCCCTCGTTCCCAACCCTAAACCACCCAAGAGTACTAACCCGGCCAAGGGTTAGGGTGATTCATTACACGCCTACCGTCCTATTTTGTTAGCAGAATACCATGGACCTATTGGCTCAGTGAAGGGTTTACTCTGATCTGAACTACTCAACAGCATAGGTTTTCGACAGCAACACAGGTTACTTCGTTAGTGTCGAGCAACAAAGATGTCTCTTATCCTGGTTACCAAAGGTACGTTGAGGAACTCACTAAAGAGCTCAACTCTCTCTATCAGAAATTCCAAGCTAAAGAATTTTTGGTGATGTCCAGTTGGGGGTTTGGTCTCGCTCACTAATGCTAATAAAGATCACTAATACTCTGTAAAGAGACAAATCAGACAACTAACACTTTCACGTGTGTGTGTAATTGCTCAAGTATGGAAGGACGAAGTATATTCAATTCTCTCCCATAAAGGGTGTTACTGTGGGGTGTAGCCACACTTCCAGCCGCAGAACATGAACTCCTTATTTTCTGCTAAAATGGAAGTATGGCACCCCATACATTAAAGTGCCAGAACACAATTAGGGCACCAACACCAAAAACCGGAAAATCACTGCACAGAACTCAGACAGCGGAAAACCACATTATTTTCAACAGCCGACACCGCGGTCTTCTCGACAATATACCAACTCTCGTCTTTCTCGTCAAGCGTCTGCGTTTTCTTGGTACTATTTTGCAGAATCACGCTCTTTGCGAGTCCAGATAGCGATATATTGCCTTGACAGCCACGGCCACGCCCTCTTCTTTCTGAATTTGTTTGCCGATAAGCTTGGAATAAGACCGTTGCCAAAACTGAGAATTTTCGAACCCACCCAATAAAAATTGTTGCCGCAAATGCTTCCGAATTTATAAGAATTTGGGGTTATGTATGAAATGGCTGTCAAGTGTGAAGTTCCGCAAGCACGTGACAGCCCTAACCCTGGCGGCCGACAAGCACGAGCTCCGAGCGTTGGTATTATAACTGCGTTTAGGGGCTTACCAGTGTGAAATCAAAAAGTAACCTCCGCTTTTGTTCAGAAACACATACGTGGCCGACCGATCGCCATTCCACTCTCCGGATGCTCACCATTCGGCAACTTAACTCCGATCATCCATGGCTTCCATTGTCGAGCACATTGATAATGAAGAAAAGACGACAGTCAATACTTTGATAACGATTTTGGGCCGTCTACGGGAGCGTAGGTTTTTTCTCATGTTCGACTATTCGAACGACAGCCATGACGCGATTCCGATCGCCCATGCTCTGCTCGATGAAGGTTACGACTCAAACGGAATGTCGGACGATCTTTGGACCCGTTTAACAAACACTTATGCAAAACGAAGGCAGCTCTCGGAGATTTTGACACCCGTTGGTGGAACGTGGAGTAGAGTTACGAGTTTGAGAGGGCTTACCCCAAGAGCATCTTTAACTTGGGACGACGTTGCTAAACGCTTTGAACACTTAACCTTTCTGGATGAAGTAACGAGATGGACGCGTCCATTTTTTGTCGATATGTTAATTAATATGAGGGCCAGGGGAAGAACGCCTACACCAACTAATAGAAGCACAGCTTCCAGGCCAAAGAATTTGAAGAATACGGTATAGATTAAGCTCTACGTTGATGGAGTGTAACTGGCTAATGCTCATTTTTATAGTTGATAGCACGCGATGGCCGGTTTAGTGTTGTGGGAGGGATGATGGATAATACAGGGCCGATCCCAGCCGTGCCGCCAGCTAATGGAATGGCAAGACTTCATGTGGCACATATTATCCCTTTCAATGCTAGTCGTCGTATTCCTTTAAGACACATGCTTTCTAAATTTGCGGGTCAAGATATGGAAGATTTACTAACTGGCCATGGTATCAACGATCCATCTAATGCACTACTATTAGATGCCACGACTCATGAGGCTTTTGACGCATTTGAATTTGGTCTGGAATGTCAAGATGACCGGTATTTTCTCAGAATGCTGGTGCCAACGTGGTCACAGCCACCAACGGTTTCTCGCCACTTGGAAGGTGATGAACTTTTCTTTGGCCAAGGACCTGAACAGGTTACATTACCTTCTGCTCTCCTTTGCAATATCCAGTTGGCTGTCGGTCGTGTATTACGTGCGAGCGGCGCAGCCGAAACTATAGATAAGATTCTTGAGGATGAAGAGAGTCTTAATTGCGGGAATCTGGAAGGTGATTATGGGCTTCGAGTGGGTGCCTCATACCTTGAGAGGGAATTGAGAGCTTTGCAAGGTCTTGACGAGTTGGCTATCGAACCGCAGGACAGTATTATGGACCCCGATAGTGAAGAAGTTCTTGCAGTTACTAGTCGTCATAAAATATGCACATAATATGGTATCCAGAATATTTGGACGGAATCACTCTACACCATGAATATCCGAATTTTTCATCGTCTTCAAGCGAGTGCTGAACGATATTGTAAGTGTGTTCATCATGGAGAGCGATTCAAAGTACGAGTGCTACCTCCCGGTAGTCATAAGTTTTTTGATGCATTTCAATTTGGTCTGGAGTCTCAAAATAGGCGCTACTCCCTCAGGAAAGCTCCTGGTATTAGATTGAATAGATAGCTTCAACTCGATGACGAAGGCGGCGAAATTATATGTGAGAGGTCGACATTCTCTAAGGTTGATCAGCCTTCACTACCAGTGCGTGGGGGACTTTTTGGTGGAGTTCTCTCCCCGCGGGGGGTTATACCCGGTCCTTTTGGATGGCGCTAGTCACTGGAGATTGGTTCATCTTCGAGCTAGATTGATGGGGGGGTCTGGCCAACCTCCACATCCTTCCTGTTTTGATCTGGTTAGCGGCTTTGCTGCGTCTTACCCCCACAAGGTCATGAGCTCTGGTCTTGTGGTTGCTGTGGTCTGAGATGTCCGAATGTAGCAAGTTCATTCGGCGGTTTTTTTTGGTGAGCGAGTGGGGGGTTTCTGAGTTAGTTTGTCACCTCAGTTGGAGATGTTCCTCGTATATATATAGACGTGAATTGTCGTGAGACTGATTGAGATAGAGATCAGAGTCTCAGCCTCCCATCCATTGTCCACATGTGAGGGTTGGCAGGGTGTCAACCTGATACTATATGGACGTGTAAAGCTTTTAGGCTTATGCCGATATATTTTAGAATATTAACTATGCCGGAGGAGTGGGTATAAACCCTTTCTTATATACACTTCTCCTGTAAAGGGCGTAGAGCTTTGAGATCGTAGCCGGCCGCACTCGGGCGTAGCCCTTCACATCTCCAGTGTCTTACTACTTCTCAACAAAGAACTTTTAACTGCGGACTAAGCCGAGCGCACAAAAATAACAAACAAGTAACTATGCCAGAAGAAAATATTTTCATACGGCATCAACCGTATGACGAATCGTATGACCAACGAGCGTCTGCACGTTGACATCATATCGGAGGAAAGTACGGACGCAAACACGGGAAAAAGATTTTACTGTCATGACGTCAGGAGCGCCGTCTGCGGCTCATAGTCGTGCGGCTCGCTAATGTACAAGACCCTCAGGAAGGCTTAATACAAGACCCTCAGGAAGGATTCCTGACACCACACTATATTCATCGTCCATTTTCCCGTCCACAATCACCGTTCACAAGGATCATGGTATCCGACCCATTTCACAAGATATTGCAAGCGGCGGTGCCGGTGGCTAGGTCGCACATAATGTAGGATTCGTTATTACTCTTTCCAAATTGGGATATCAAAAACTAAAGGTTCAAAATTGTTACTTGAATCCTCTCTGAGAAGGCATATTGTCGAGCCGCACGATCGATTCGGGTTTGATTATTGATTCGACATGGCAGACAGGGTAATAATATGATGTGCAAATGTAGCTTAGCGCAGATTTAAATGCCAAATTTTGTTTGCATTGCATAAATATTACGTTTGGTGTATGCTGACCGGAGTTGGCGGATACGGTGGGTACGGTGCCGTGTGCTATTTTGGACATTTTTACCCCCTGAAGTAACAACTACATGTAACTTCAGAACACAGTAGTAGCTAGATAAACTAATGTAAGCTATAACGTTCATGCTAAAGCATCTGGAGTAATACTAAAAAGAGAGTCGCCCTCTCCGGTTGTCGATTCTTGCAATAAATGCGCTGCAAATGAGCTTTGACCAACTGTCTGTTCGAACAAGTTGCCCTTCCCTCCAACAAGGCCGCACGCTAGCGGCCGACACCCGCCAATATCGTACATATGTAGTGCAGACTTTAAGATGACACTAGCACCTTCTCTCTCATCTTTCGAAACGTACCCGTTACCCGGCTGGGGTCTTTTTCCGTTTGTCTCCTCCCTCTGCTTGAAAAATTCAACTTTGTTGTGCGGCTCAGTGGTGGTCAAGATTAAATGTGAGCCTATCCCACCTATACAGTTCATGTCACGCTGATTTTCAACACTCTCCCTCAAACGTGACTTTGACCACTGTTTATAAAGACGCCGTTGATATCTTTCAAGAGGAAGGTTGGTTGCAAATAGTCCTCTAGCTTCGAACCCCGCCAAAACATTGATGATCATACCACGAACACTATCGGCCGCACTGAGGCCCAGGTGGAGGCGAATAACGATGAAATAAGCACTACTGAAGCTTAACCAGTAGACACAGTGAAACTCCGCATAGGGTAGTTGTACTGAAAGCTTAAGTTCTTGAAATCCGTACAGGATAGTGATACTGAAAGCTTAAATTCTTCTAAGTCACACGACGGACAGTACAACACTAATCAATTAATAATAGAAGTTTACATGCTAATAAACAACCTACTTGGACATTCCACTGATATCACTTGGCCCTTTATGAATATAAATACCATGAGGTAGTCGTAATTCTCTTTTTATCATTCTGAACATTACTTTGCTTAGGTATTTCGACAACAATCGACTCTGATCCAGTCGCCACCGTCAGTCGTGCACATAAAAATGACGGAGCCTATACCTGGGGCCCTGACATCACTGCAAAATTTTATGGAAGGATCCTCCACATTTGACTATGTCATCGTCGGCGGTGGAACCGCCGGGTTAGTCCTCGCCGCTCGCTATCCGCGGATCCAGCAATCACAGTAGGAGTCATCGAGGCAGGCAAATCGAAGCTAGGAGACTCGAATGTGGATATGCCAACGGGAATTACCGCGATGCTTAATAATCCTGAGTATGACTGGGCATATAAGTCTACTCCACAGGTATGTTCTGCGACTGCTCGGTTGTGCTATTCTAGCGGTGGCTTACAGTATTATATATGGAACAGGCTGGAACAGGGCAGAGAGTTCATCATGTGGCCCGTGGCAAGCTTCTTGGAGGATCATCCGGTATCAACTTCATGGCCTACTGTAGGCCATCCGCGGAAGATATCGACTACTGGGCGCAATTGGGAAACAAAGGCTGGTCTTGGGCTGAGCTCGCACTTCACTATCTGTAATAGACCACAGTGTATGACGTCTTTTGAATAATGTGTGATAGAAAATGTATGGTGACAGTAATAATGTGACGCGGATAAAGTCGGATGCGGCGTGCGGCGCATGATACGTCAGTGTGCGGCGTACGGCTTCGTACGGGAAGCAGCATGTCCCGTCACTCCCAAGTCACACATACGAGTATGATATAGGCTATGTTATGTTATTAGTGGCATGTATATATATATAGACAAAGAGGAAGGTGACGCGGATAAAGTCGGATGCGGCGTGCGGCGCATGATACGTCAGTGTGCGGCGTACGGCTTCGTACGGGAAGCAGCATGTCCCGTCACTCCCAAGTCACACATACGAGTATGAT
>PPJW02000138.1:0-13204 GCA_003705905.2 Lipomyces sp. NRRL Y-11553 | reverse complement strand
TTCAACGATCTATAGCATTGAGTTATCTCAGTATCGGCTAGATTTTATCCTGTATATACTAAACGAAGCTTAACTAGAGATGTCAACCATTCAGAAAATTTGACGACCTCTATGTAAACTATATGTATAACGTATGGGGCTTTGGGCCGGCTTCGGTTGTAAACTTGTAACCTGCGATGACTGTGGCTAAGACAAGTGGCGGTGTTGGGAGTCGCTAGTCCCAACAAGGAATGGTTGGTTTACTTTCCATGAATCTTCTTTGCATTGCGTTTAGTACACAATTCGCTAACCCGATGCGCCTGTACGGTGGTTGGACTTTGACTTCCTCATATAAATTACTAATAATACTAGTATTTATACTCGTCATCCGTCTGTGATTCTTTTAGGTGTCGACGCCGCGGCTAGTGCAGCTCACCGTCCTCTTTCTCATAGCTCGGGGGCTGTTATTCACCTCTAAAGCTATGGAGGACTTCAACATTCCCAGCGCAGAACGAGTAGCCCAACTCAAGCTTCTCCAAGAGGCGATAGGCGATGTGCCCCCGTATTTTTGGGCTGCCTGCCAAGTGTGTCACGTCGAAGCACTTGAGCCCTCAAGCTTCAGTCTTTGCACTTTTTGAATATTGAAGTTTAATCACTCATACTGATTAATCCCTCTTGTTTCTACAACACATTACAATTCTGATGCTACCTGCTACAAGACCGATTACCGGCATGACCGATAGTACATTATCCAACGAAAATCGAACATTTAATAGCTCGGCCGACCTGATGCAGCTGAGGAAGGAAGATGGATCCCTCACAAGCCAAGAATTAAGGGATCTAACGGCGCGCATCAAAGCCAGGGAAGACTTGGCCGATTTGGAAGACAGGATGCGTGCTCTCGAAGAGCGTGAGCGTACAATGACTCCCGAGCAACCTTATGAGTCCGGCCAGTCACGCCAAGAACTTTCGACCCCCTCTGACCCGTTTTCTGCGTCATCCAGCTCTGGCTCAATCGATTCATCTGGCTCTGACTCCGACATATCCAGTGCTAGTGAGCATCCTCGCCGCAAAAGGAAGCGTACAGCGACGAAGGGGATTAAAGTGACGCCAGATTATATTCTTCGCGTCAACTCCAGTCTCAGAGAATGGGGAGACTGGAAAAGTGAAATAGAAAGAGTCTTCGAAGGTAAACCACATACTTATCGAAAGGGGAGACAAAGAATTATTAAAGCGTTGGACTACGTGGATAAGTCTTTAAAGACTTTGTGGTACACGTATCGTTTTAAAATGAGCGATATGGATTGATAGAGCACAGTGAAAAAAGGTAAGTTCGATTAGAACTTATAGTGGAAGGGCATGATATGGTCAATCAATTGCAACAGAAGGCAGTACATTTTTGAAAGTACCAAGCCAACAGCGAGGATATTGTCTAGGCAAATGCGCGACTACTGGACCCTCATCAAGATGCCGGAAGTACGTCAATTGTCAAAACATAAACAACGAGGTTTTCTTCGGAGAGGTTGCTCGCATATTTTCGTTCCATGATCAACAGACGTGGACATAAACTTGCTTTTGCCACATGTTGTCCAGGATGTGCAACACTCTGATGACTTCTACGGCCGTGTCCAAAAGCTGAGGAGTCACTTGATGTCACCGACATTGACTGTGCTGTTGGCATTATAAGCAACACATTTATCCAAAGTGAGTATATTCTAAATCGCAATTGGGTTGACTGTGACCCCAACAGCGATATGGTTGCTGAAGATTTGCTTTTTATTGCCTGACTGTCTCCTGAATTTCGTGATTGTACTCAAACTCATTCTGTTCTTCTCTGTGTTATCGTGTTCAAATCTGACTTTCATTGACCGACGAGGATTATATAGGAAATTTGCCTTATTCATGTAAGTCCAAGCTTGGCCATCATAATACGTTGCTTCTTGACAAATAGTACGAACAATATTTGCCAAATTTAGTAATAATGAATGGTCTTGTGGACAATACAATGCCTCGTACCTGAAGTCATCTGAATACCTGGTCTGCAGCACAGGGATGTATATGGTGGATATGATATAGCTGCTTGACTTATTTCACTATAACTTGTCAGAGAAGTTTATACGGTATGTGAGAGGCACTTGCAAGAGGGGCTGTGTGATATTATAAGAGTGCAATGTGCTCAGAGTGACTCTATCACCCAGGGCATAATAATCACTACTTCATAGAGACTCGGTGCGCGGCAAGTGTATGGTCGCTGTTCCTGAGCGAGTTGCTCTGTCAGGATGCTGCGCCAAAATGCGAGTGCCTCTGATATATTGCCTGAGCAAACTCTCAGCAATTGCCTCTCTGTCGTAGATTGTGAGAGTGAGCTCACAAAATTTTTTTCATAGGGAATGTATATCATTCAAAGTATAATCTTTTTGATCCTAAGTCTTTCCAACCCCTGCCATTATGCTTCATACATGCAAAAGTGAATTTTCAGTCTAAGAAGTTAACCAACATTCTATAAATGCGATCTCTATGTCTGCCCACAGGACCACGATGACACTAATCAATTACCGGCAGCAAACCACTAAAGTAAGAAGAACTCCGTTTGACCATCTACCATCTACAGTAAACGTCCACACTCGTCCACTCTTGCAGAAAACTCCACCACCGCCACCTTAAACTTCGTCTCTCAAACGCTTTGCGCGCTAATATCGCCGAGTTTTTCGACGGGGAATCCCACGGCACCCATGGTGGCGAGCTCTTGCTCGAGAAACGTCACTCGACCGCGAAGCGCGTGGTTATCCTCCTTCAGTTCCTACATACAGGTCAATCAAAAGCTGAAGATAGAAATGGTGTTTGATGCTCTTGCTCACCTCCACTTTCTCCGTTGTCTCATTGCCGATCTCATTGGAGATCTTGATAATCCGCCAGAGCCGCAGAACAACAATTAGTTCTGCACCTTCCGCCAGTGGCCCCTGCTCAAGACTGTCGAAGACGACGCTGCCAACGATAACTACCGCATCCAGTATACGCAGCCACTTTCCTTTTCCCCTAAAGTAGGCCAGTCCGAAAGCATATAGGGAGAAGATAAGCTCAATCAAGAAGGTAACAGCTATTGCCAGGATAAAAGCGCGCAGGACAGTTTGAGCTGTATGCAGTCCCTCGAGAAGTCCCTCATTTTCATGCGATTCTTCGCCTTCTTCATGTCTTTCGCGTTCTTCGCAAGCGAAGAGCTCGATGTACAAATCTGCTATCACAAGCACTGTGTCCAGAGCGACGAGGGCGATGACGATAAGGTGCGCAAAACGAGACTCAAGGAAATGTTTCACACGCTCCCTAAACCGCGGCGCCGAACAATCGACCGAAAAATCGACCGAACTGTCCGACCGCTGTCCGCCGAGTTTTTCCCCTAGTAATGACGATGTTGAGCTACTCATGAGGTTGATGAGGATTCGTTATAGCTATTCTTACGGTACCTTTGCTGGGAAATCTCTCGATGTCAGGGCAGGAGAAAAGAGGAATACTTTGAGCTGCAGGGTTTGGGTTGTTCACGGATAAGGAGTTAAAGCTAATCTGGAGTTTCTTATCCTGCGCCTTCGGAATGCTACATACGTCGTTGGTAGGTCTCCCGCCGTCTTCGTCTGCACAATTGTGGTACAATTAGTACGGTGACCGGAATTTAAAGGCCCCGTATATGTCGGCAGCTTTTTCCCTATATTCGTATTCGCCATTCGACTCCCGAAGGGCGTTCGGATAATGTTCGATATTTGTATACGATAAGTAGGAGCTTGGAATCACATAGGCCCACAACAGACGAATATGAGTATCTAAACACGTCTGCCACGCCACATTTCTTGTTTAGGTACAATCGGTAAGGAGTTTTTCATAACCCTGATAACACCAGACCCTTAGATGCTAACCTGAACATATAACCGGTGGTTCAGGGGTCTGGTCCGGATTGAAAGGATTGAAATTGCATTGTAATGAGCCGCAGAGTCTGAGGCGGAGTAGCTGGTTGGTTCAGGGTGGCCGGACCAGGGCCAATCCCCATACAAAACTGGGATCGAAGGGATTGAAATTTAGAGTTTTAAGCCTTGGTTTGTCAAATCCCTTAAACTGGGGTCGAAAATTCAGAATTCCATTAAACTGGAGCCCGAAACCCGAAGCACGAAAACATCACTAAAAATCGACCAATTTAAAATCTATTAAAAAGGTATCCGCTGGATGTGGAAAATCTGACGAGTCGGATGATATCATTGGTTTTGCTATATCGGCTGGTTCATACATTCATAACTGGTGGTGAGAAGTTTGGCGGACAAAATATGTCGCGCGGGTTAGGGTGGCCAAAAGGCAACATTGTACGGACAATTCCCTAGCACGTGATGGATGGGGTGACAGTTGCGGCGACAGTGCGGCGATGTATTCACACTTGTGCCATGCCGCAAAACATTCACACTCATGCCATAGCCCTGCAGCACTTTTATATAATTATAACACAGGGAATAGGGGGTTTCAAGCAAAAAATCAGTTTTGCTGATTATTTTAGTCGAATGAATTTAACTGCATTACGGAGCGAAAATAAGCAGAAGAGAAAGACGACGCTTTTGTAGTGCTATTCATTGTTCTTCTGCTGTGCCGCCAAAAGAGCCAGCTCCAGTCGGATCACTTCAGCCCGCTTCTCCGCTAGTTCCAACTCGGTCTTTGCCAACTGAAGCTCTTTTTCTTTCAAAGAACTTTCGGCTTCTATCTTCTTAATTTCGGCCTCTACTTTCTTAGAATCTGCAAGTTTTACTATCGCTGTGCTCTGGGCAGAGACTGCCGGGTGCATGATGTCTTTCAAGGATGACATGATACTGTCCGTCATCCCTTGCTCTTTTTGCGCAATTTTCTAATCGATTTCAGAATTTAGTTGGTAAAGTACACAAAAAATCTCACACACACATACTCCTCTGGTAGGGGTGGAAAATATGGCCTTCCTCTTCCTTGGTATGATTGCCTCCGAGTCTGTACTTGTCGACGAAGGCGAGTCTGACGGTGACTCAAAGACCGAGATGTCAATGGGCATTCCAGGAGTTGCCATGCCATCCAAAACCACAGTGTCACGGTTGTTGATAAGTTGAACGAGCTCGAAATAATAAGGGCATGCTTCTCTTTTTTCGGCTGCAAGTTGTTGGTAATCAGAGAGCAATGGTACTACAACAAAATGAAAAGATCACTGACCCCATATGTTCGCATGCAGAGGCTCCAAGTCCTCTGGCTTTGATACACCGGCACCTGTCCCGAATATATCATTCGTTATCGTCGTCTTCTCTTTCAATAAAGATGCAAGCCTGTTCTTGAAAGCATTCCTGTAGGACAAGATAACAGTATTGTTATCAAGATGTTCGCTATATTGTGGAAATTCGCTCAGCACAGCTTTCGCAATTTCCTTGAAAATTGCCAGCTTGGACGTCCCAACTGTAGCGTCACCAGGTTGGGGCAATACAGCACGACGTGCACGACGTGCACGATCGTGCTCGTGCAGGTAATTTATAAACGCCCAAGTAAGCGCAAAATTATCCTTTTGCCAGTTAAGGGTCTTAGCTGGTCTTAGCCTTTAATATGGCTCCGGGAACTTCGTTTATTGTTATTGTGAGAGCAGATGGGAGGTTGTTTTCATCGATTAAATCGATGCTCTCTGATTGTTCGTCGATAAATGACATTTTGATGTTAAAAGTAATGAACGCGTTTCGACTGTTCAAGAACAGCGGGATAAACGCGTTTCGTTGGCGTCGCGTGTCATCAGGGTAAATAATCAGAATCACAATCAGCTCTCGGGCTGGTTTTGGGGTCTCAAGCATAATCAGCTAGTCATTACCCTAACCCTGACAAAAACTCAATAATCAGCAAAGCTGATTTTTTGCTTGAAACCCCCTAATGTTGGAGCTGCCCAGAAAGTACTACGACTGCCAGATATGGAAGTAGGAGTGCCACCCGCATTGCTCAATCCAAGCTACCGCCGCGACGGCAGTCGAAGTGCGTGGTCTGTGGAACAATGTTGCGATGTTTTAATTAAGGTTAAGCTTTGTTGCAAGTGGAAGCTTGTGTGACTCAGTTTCTGAACTTGTCCGCTCCAATGAAAGCCTGAAGAGCTTGAGTGTACGAGCTGTAGACAGTAACGGATGCAACATATGAGTTCGAGTAGTTCATCGCGTAGAGTCCGATGTCCGTCTTTCGGCGGCAAGCATTCTTGGCGGCGCGAACAGTGTAAGGCTGGGAGTCAATGAAAGAATATTAACATTCTTGCCGGACGCAATAATATTGTGAACACTAGAGGTACCAAGATCGTAAGAGCAAGCGCAGAGCCAATGATCAACAAACTACTACCAAGAAGCAAAGCCTTGTCATTAAGCAATTCGTTCGCACCTTCCGAGAGGTCGTTGATCAAGAAGCTGCTGCAAGCATACTCAAAAACCACTGCGCCTTAGTGTCGGTCGAGGATCTGAAAGCAGGCACTAGATACTGGAACAAGACTGTTAAGTCAACGTCTTCAGCGTCCTCCTCGAAGTCGTACACGATAACAGTTTCTTGAATATCAGAATGATCATTCAGCTTGTTTGCATCCGGCGTGCCAAGCCATCCAATGGGCATTCCGCTGCCAAATTTTTTTTTTTTTGATTTTTGAATCTGCGTATCGGTGACCCAAATTCAAAAGCGTTTGAAATATGTCGGTTGTGTTCGTATCGGGTGAATTGAGTAGCGACACGGAATACAAGGAGAACTGTTTTTTTATCAGAAAAGATCGAATTTCTAGTAAGGGACAACCGAAACATTTTCATGTCTACAGCTCTCTGCAAGACCCCGCAAATGACTGAGAACGCCAGACACTGGTAGCTATTTCTGTTTCATGTTGGAGAGTATGTCTTTCAGTTCCTGAACCGACTCTGATCGAAACGGAATCTCTGTAATACTGATGTGCCGTAGAACGCCCGATAGAATAACAAGCTCAAGCATATTCCTCGCGGCCATCTTTGATCTTGGACAAAACGTGTCTGAGTAGTTGAAAGTAACAGACACTGTCAGCTGCAATGGACAGCTGCAATAATTCAGGTTCCGTGGCCCCCTTTATTGAAGATTCTTGGTTGAACACCAGGGTGTTTCGGCATGCCAAGGAACTGCTAAGGATGAAGCTAGGTAGCGGTAATAATGTATGTAGTTATTAGAACTGAACCGTTTGCACTTCTCAACTCCCCCTAAAACCAAAAAGTCACTACTTCCTGCTCTTCCTCCTCTTAGCCGCCCCGGGATCCATAAATGAAGCGCCTGAAGTACCCCTTTTCTGCCCCGTATCGCTCGACTGGCAGTCGTGCTCAACAGCTAGTGACACGTTGTCAGCGTCCGACTGCGGCAAATGATGACTCTCCAAGTCCTGGGAAAGGCCTGTCCCTGGAAGCGACGGTACGTCGAAGTCCAAGTTGGCCGGCAACTGGTCGATAGCCAAGCAGATCTTCTTAAAGCGAGCGGGCATCCATGTGTGGTAGACATTTTTCGTGAAACGATACGCTGTCCACTCCTCCTTGCCATCTAGTGCTGTGAAAGAAAACTCATGTATTGGATGGCGGTAATACATGGTGTTCTTCCCATCCATCACCGGATAGTGACCGTAGATCCGCACCGACCTGTGGTCATGTGAGATGGAGAAGCCAAGGATCCCGGTGAACTTCGCTGTCACGCTTCACGGCACGGAAGAGCTCGGCGACGGCCCGTACCGCAATGGTCATGCTATGCGCGTTCTGGCGGTCTGCCACGTCCAGCGCTGCCGCGCCGCATTTCACCTCGCACGTCAGGAACGGAAAGTACATGTAGTACGTGCCCATGAAGAAGGATTGGTCTCCAGCGATAAAGTCGCCAAGGAATGGTGACAGCTTGGCTAGCTGGTCGTCGGTGAATGCCTCGCGTCTAAAGCCCACAGAGTAGTCGGGTTGCGGAGAAGTCCCAGTCAACGGGATCGAGTTGTTCCAGCCCTCGTTGACGCTCTCGGTCAAGATGTCAAGGTGCTTGGCGCCGAATGTGGCAAGGCTCTCGGCCGAGGGAACGATAAGCCGAGTGATATCTTGAATGACTCGGGCCTCATTTCTGTTGTGGACCTTTTGGCAGGTGGATTCGAAAACATCGTCGCGGAATAGTGAATCCTCCGGAACTGACTGGGTCGCCTCAAATAAAGTCTTAGCAAGAGTCTTGCTTGCGCTGGTAATATCCAGGTTGGATTTAACCATAAAACAGCCTTTGGTCTCGAGGAGAGTCTCATAGCGCGGATCCCGGTAAGGTGCACTCTTCTCTTCCCTCGGCTTCTGATCGCTGGGCGTCTTGGACGTGGTAGAATTTGATTGCTTGCGGACAAGAGACGGCAGGGACCTCTTTCGGGCAAGTAAATGCTCCATGTCGAGTTCAAAGTATTCTTGCGGCCACCGCGCTTCTCTCGCCCAAAATTCGATCGGGTTGATCGGCTCGTACGTGCCACCGTTGTTGCTCGCGGGTCTGTCGGAAGTATTCTCCACAAGAGACAGTCTAGGAGATCGCCGAAACCCCTTCTGAGAGAAGTCAAGGCCGCGATCGAGTGCGTCGACAGCTCGTTTCGTACCACGCTTGCCACCTGTCGCGGAACCCTTCGATGACTTAGTTTCGGTGCCTGCATAGAGGTGAAGATAGGAATGCCGTACCTGTCGAAATAGAATCTCCTTGGTTCGAGATGGATGCGGTTGATCGCATTTACTGGGCTCGGGAGCTAGTCGGTGTTGGAGACGTGATATGCGACGAGTGCTTCTGTGCTTCTGGATGCCCTGGGGTCGCTTTCCTGTTTATTGTCAGCGAGGATGTCGCTCGGCGCTTCATGAAACAAGTACCTTGATCTTTTGGCGCCGACGATGTGCGCCCCTTCTGGGTGGCCAACTGTGCTCGAGTGCGAGCCATGGCGACGAGAATGCTGGTGAGCGACGAGGTGTTTAATTTAGGGCAACAGTCCCTAGGGTGAACAGTCCAAAATACCAGTAAGCTCTACCCACCGTACCCAGTAATTTTTCTGGTCCCTTGACTAACGGCGGCGTTCCAGATACGTGGTACTCCTTAGTAGCAAGGTTTGTAAATTATGGCGGTTAGGGCTATCTCTTGATGCGCCAATCAAATACTCCACTTCAGAGTAGCATCATCAAATTCTTGGCCCTTCAACGAATTTTCAACTTATGACCACAAGCAGAGCAATGGGACGAAACGTTCACTTCAAATCTTTTCGGAGCCCGGCGAGCCACTCGGTGGACTGAGATTAAATCTATCCGTAACGGTCGAAGACTTCCTCTGCATGCTGGACTGGCCGGTACAAAGTGACACTGCGGAGCAGTGGAGTCGACTTGAAGGCAGCAGATGATGCTCTCATTCCCGGAGATTATGACATAAGAACTTATTCTCGCAGAGGTTCATAGTTTTTTAGAAGTCTTTTGTGTATAGCCGCTTACGGTTAACTAGCAACCATAGCAATCACCGACGAGCCGTGTATTACTCGAATACTTTCTAAATCTCTCACCGGCAGCGACGATAATTTCTAAAAAAAAATATAATTTATTACAACGCAAGTTCAAATTCTTTCCACCCTCAAACAGACGGAAGCTTTGAACAAAGTCGTTGAAAATTACCTCCGCGCTTTTACCAACCTCGATCAGTCCAATTGGGTCAAGCTCCTCCCGATGGCTACATTTGCATATAACAACAGCCAATTCTACCACCGGAATAAGCCCCTGAAACCCTGATGTACGGCTATGATCCTGACTTTCGCCTTGACGTCGCGGACGACGTCCCCGAGGAGAGGGTACCAGCAGCCAAAGAAAGAGTCAAATTTCTGCATGAATTGCGAGAGAAGTTGCGAGACCAGTGGATCCACGCGGTAGACCTGGCCCTACTTCTTGCGTGCTGAGGTCGGACGCGGCTGTGATTGGGATCATCACACCTCTTCCGCGGATCCCTGCGCCACATTACCATGTCGATCTTCAGACCGCCGCACGCGGCGCCGCATATCTCTGATTAATTATTGTTACATGTCCATATATCCAAGCAAACATATGCTCAGTCTCATGCACTATTGGGTGAACATTACGTATGCATTCAGGTATTGTAATGTTGCCAAAATAAGTGTTATGTTCGAAGTCACAAATATATATATCTGCAAAAAAAATTTACGCAACAAACTTAAAATCACTAAAATCCTGATGCTTAATGTAAACCTTTCTCGAGACTCTCAAACTCCTTTACGTGCTGCAATCGGTAGTCTGACTCATGTTCGATTGGGTAGGCCTCTGAGAGCGAGGTAGGAATCTCGACCGAGTTAGTGACAACAATTTCGCCGCCGTGCTTCTTGATCTCACGGTCGATCTCAACCGAAGCTTCAGACGCGTCTGCCAGTGGGTCAATGCCGGCCATTATTGCGAGTTCACGGAACTTCTTCTCATCACGGCGCTGGAAGAAGACAGCTACGGGAATAAGCACAATCTGGACTGCCGACATGACCAATGAGGTAGTATAACCAGCAAAGAACCGTGGAGCGTCCTGGATTTGCCAGGCACCAAGTGGAATCACTAGATATAACGCGCAGTTTGTCGCGTTGATCGTGGCCAGAGTGATTGCACGAGCCTCAAGGTCGTGAGCGAATGTTTCCGCAGCCCAGACGACTACCAGGTTAGCGGGACCGTTTGAAATACCGAGAAGCATGAAGGCAGCGAAGAGCGCACTAAAAGATAGGTCCCAAACAACAAGCATGACGTTACCGACAAGCATAAGGATACCAGCGAACAGCATCATATCCCATCTCTTTCTGCGCCAGTCGGAGTACACTGCGGCAAGCAAAGCCGCAGGTATGGAAACGACTGAAGTAACGGTCCCAAGGTTATTAACGGTGTCAGTAGAATATTTGGCGGGACCGCCGGGGTATTGCTTCAGACCTTGGAGCCAAAGCTGGAACGGCGTTCCTGCAACACCACCATAAGGAGCGAGCCTAATATTCGTTAGTTGTTGTGTGGTCTTATATCGGAATCAATACATTACATAGGAACTTACCAGAATAAGTTACCCATCCAGACAAAAGTCCAGAACTGCCAGGCCTTCATCACACGGCCGACAAGTTTCCAGCTTAACCCCTTTGATCTCTCGAAGCCATCCCCCTGAAGACGCTCGAAAGCCAACTTCTTCTCGCGTTCAGTAAACCAACGCGAAGTTGTCTTCTCTGGAACGTCTGGGAAGAAGAAGTAGCCGAAGACTGCAACTGGAATTGTAATGATGGCACAAACAACGAAAAGCCACTGCCATGGCTTCAAGCCACCAGTGTGTACATTAATGAGGGCACCCTGGATGTAGCCCGCAATCATAGTACCGAGCGGCATAGCGGAGAAATAGATAGCATTGCGTCGACCAAGCTCAACTTTCTTGTACCAACAGTTGACAATATGGAGACACCCAACATAGCAGGCCGTGGCACTGAACCCAACGAAGAATCTGAGGGCGAGAAGCTGATTATAGTTCTTCACGAACGCAGTACCGAGAGTAAAAACACCCCACATGACCTCAGCAGTTGGAAGGTAGTATTGAGAAGGCAGACGAGTGATAATAATATTGGACGGGATCTGGAACATGCAATATCCTACCTGATAGACGGCGTTGACGTAGTTTAGACGATTACCATACAGATCCAAATCATCTTTCATGCCGGAAATATAGGCGTTACTCAACGCAGAGATATCGAGGTACTTGGTGAAGAAGGCCAAACAACAGTATCCGAGGACCATAACATCGATCTTTCGAACGAGGTTTCGCTCCTCCATGGACATCTCAGCCGGATACCATCTGCTGGCATTAAACACTTATCGCAGAACGAAATTGTGACCGACAAGATACATACCCGGTGACGACATCGAGCCAGGCCAAGAACTTTTTAAATGGAGTAAACACACCCATGATGATGCAGTACGCAGGACTCAGTCGCAGGCGCAGGCCGTGAAGAGAAGTGAACAAGTCAATAGTTGGCGCCCAGTCCAGGCATTAAATACACTAGACATAGGAGGCCAACCTAATCTGAGATTGGCAGAGAGAAGTGGCTTGCTAGGGACCCGGGCCTCCCTCCGGACTCACAGTCATTTGCCGGAGTGCCCGAGAGTCACGCCATGATTGTGGCCGGATAACTGACTTGCCTGCATGGTCACTCTGTGGAGAGTCTAAACGACTGAAAAGAGACTTCGGAATGCAAGTGAGGATGCTAGCGCGCAGAGGCTTATCGGTCTGTGTTTCTGTATGTGACATGACTTTGTTTCAGGTATGATACCAACTACCTTATATCTGCCAAATGCATGCTCAGATAGTTGAGCGTGAAGTAATTGCTCCACGGACCACTTCCGTGACCCGATTGCACGTCCCCAGCCAAAGAAGGTATCATACTGGCCACGGCAACGCCGGAAAAAAAGAAGTAATATAATGTAAGCCAAACGGATTTGGCGTCGGCGAAAGCCCTCTGCAGGGGTCAAGAAATGCGACTAGGACGTCATCGAGCTTAGTTATCCTACCCGTTGACGTACACTTTTTGGCCACGGATTTGCTTGATATGCTCGGGCCTTGTTTTAGGCCACGATGCATGTTGGGGGATAGTGGCCATTGCCAGATTACGGAATTACACGAATCCATTTGCCGGGCACTTCGGTCGATCATCCCAAGAGTCGCTCGTCCACACAGTGCGACGTCTGCTGCCTCCCATGGTCTGCTATCCGACTCAATCTGTTGGAGTCTTAACTGGGGCGTATACATGAAGAGAGTTCCAAGTTGGGAAGTGGCAGCCGCTGCGTCAGCATATGCACGTTCCAACTGCCTACCGCCGTTGGTTCCGGCGGCTTGGCAACACTCTAGGCCATTTTTGGTTGTTTGCTGGTCTCAGTGCCCAACTCCTGGCGATAAGGAACTCTTGCAACGCAAACACGCTGAGAAATCTTATCAGGGCATTCAGGCCTACGCATAGAACATTTGCTGCATGCACCCTAGGGTTCAGGTCTATATATATAGGGTAAAAGTCCAAAATACCACTGAAACTTTTCAAAAAGTCCAAAATACCACTGGGCTGCGTACCCACCGGACCCGAGTAATTTTTCGACAGCCCCTGTACTATTTACCCTCCTTTTACTCTCTCGACGCGCTTATGTTTATCCCATCAACCGAAGCGACGCGTTTTTGGTTAACA